>SSNR01000047.1:1165912-1226338 GCA_006937965.1 Callopanchax toddi | reverse complement strand
CCCCCCCCCCCCCCCCCCCCCCCCCCCCCCCTTTCATTTGGTTTCTGTAGCGGAGCGTGAGGACCGGTCCGTGGCTTTGTGGACGTCGTGATCGATGCTGCGGTGGCAAGCTGGAGTCAAACTGCAATCAATAGATCACTCCTCACAGCTATCATTAACACACACACACTCCGCTACGTTGTCATCGACAGCCACTTGTGTGAGTGTGTGCTTAAATGTTGAGGAACATGCATGTGTGTGTTACGAGACCGTCCAAACCCTGTGTCTGCAGGGTGGTGTATGTGTGCCTTTAGAGTGTTAAAGTGTGTGTGGACACAATAACAAGCCGCCGTCATACTGAGGGTGGCCAGCCATGTCCATATATAAGTGGAAATGCATCCTCACACACACACACACACACAGGGAGGAGGGGGCGAAGTGTGTAAGTTTGGAGTACCGCTGCGAGCCGTCGCTCTGTTTGCTGACCTTCAGGGTTATCTGGAAGGTTCCTCCACACCTTGCCGCTGACACAAACCCCTGCTGTCACCATGGTAACGCAGCTAGCAGGGACAATACGTGCCCTGTCCAGTGTGTTGCTAATGTGCAAACACCTATAGATGACAGCACACACACTTATGATAGCTGTAAACGGGAAAAAAACACACAATGAAATTAACACACCATACACAATCCATCCTCCACTTCATTTATCCCTCATTTTTTCCTCTCTCTCCTCCTCCTTTTCCTCACTTAATGAAACCAAGAGAACAGGGTCCATACAGCTGTCAGGTGGGGTGACACACACGACCCCATTTTCAGTATTGGAAGCATTATTAGCTAGCTGTGACAAGAGACAGTCATCCCCCACCTCTCTCTACACACACACACACACACACACACACACACACACACACACACACACACACACACACACACACACACACAGCACACAAAAAAGACAACCTGCAGTTTCATCACCACTGGATCACTGGAATTTATTTCAGCAGCAGCCGCAGCAGGAGGGAAGCTCTGGCACAACTTGACAATAAATCAACTCATCTTATACTCTCAAGTGACAAATCAAGATGGTACAGAGGCAAGAAAAAGATAAATGGTAAATGAGAAAGAGTTGAGAGTTATTTGTGACCAAACAAATGGATGGAAGAATAGGAAAAGAAGAGAAAAACGGACAGATTTGATGTGTTTTCAGTGTTTTCCACTTCTTCTCGACTTGCTCCTTGTTTTGTGTTTCTCAGCCATGATTCGTCAAAGAGCTCTGGAAGAAAAAGGAAGAAGAGACACAAGGAAGAGGGGGCGGGTGAACAAGAAGAGAGACTGTCAAATTATGAATATACATCAGTGGAAGGAAAAAGGATAACTCACAGGAACCAGGATGTTAGTTCCTCACACATAAACACAGAGGCTCAGGCGTCACACTGTACCTGACTAAAATAACAAGAAACTATTTAAATATCTGTTATGACTTTGAGTCACTGCAGGAGGTTACCCTGGAAACATAGCTCATTAGCCAGGAACTTTATTTAGGAGGACAAATCTACAATTTAATGGGGGGAAACTTTAAACTAATGCTTTAACCAAATGTTACAAATCACAACAACAACTCTGATTTTCTTTTCTTTTGATTCAGTTAAAAAAAATTGTGCAATGTAATGTGCATTCAGTTGAATACGTTTCCAACTGACAAACAGGTGAATAAAAAAACTTTCACATTCTTTTAATTGGTTTAGAAAAAGACTAAAAGAGAAATACAACAAAATTCCAACATTTGAAGAGATTTGCATCAGAAAATATAGTGTTAAATTTAAACATGTAATCAAATTAATTAACTAAATAAGAAAGAATTAAAAAACAAGTAAATATATTTCTGTACATTTCTGTCTGGTGTTTTGAGTTTTCTAATAGTTTGTGTGGGACATTACAGTGTTTATGTTGCAGCTGATGTACAGTGAGAAAACTTCAGTCTACTGCAAAAAGATTGCAAATTACTCAAACCTGCTGAATCTTATAAGTATGTTTGCTTGCTTCAAAAATGCAAAGCTGAGAAAAAGTAGTGAATGGATCAGGAGATGAGAGGTTGTCCACTGATAGGGAGATCAGGGTTTAATCCCAGGCCCGAGCCATGTGTCGAAGTATCCTTAGGCAATTTACTGAACCCTCAACTGCCTCCTGATCAATGTGAAACTGGCTGCCCTTCTCTCCTCAGGGGTGGATCAAATGTAGAGAACAAATTCCACTATGTTGCTCTGTGGTATATAAACGTATGTGGCCACAAATCATTACTCCCCTACCACACCCCAAACAAAAAGCAAAAAGAAACAAACAGGTGTGGTGCAAAGTTGGGGAATCTGGGTCTAGAATTTACTAATCCATCCATCCATCCATCCATCCATCCATCCATCCATCCATCCATCCATCCATTCTCTGAACCCCTTCATCCAGTGAGGGTCGTGGGGAGCTGGTTTCCAGCTCCAGCAGCCATGGGGAGAGGGACGGGGGACACCCTGGACAGGTTGCAAGTCCATCACAGGGCCACATAGAGACAAACGAGACATACGACCATTCACACTCACTCACAACTAGAAACAATTTAGGGTCACCAATTAACCTAACATGCATGTTTCTGGTCCGTAAGAGGAACTGAATTTATTTTAAATATGTCACAGATTTATGTTGCTTTTTTAAAATTGTGCATATAAAAATATATTGTGTTACTGGTATTTGAATGTAGTATTAGTTTGGTACGGGGCCTGTACAAGATTTCATGAAATGATAGCCCCCCAAATTTTTAAAAATATTATTATTTAACATTTAACGTTTTCTTTTTCAACTGCAGTAAGTAAAACTCCTAAAAGTCTTTCATCAGCTGCTCTCTAAAACAAGCCTACTAAAGATTCATAAATAACAAAGTTGACATCAGACTTAGAAGATTTATTACACATCTCTTACTTTAAGTACCAGAGATTTACTCTAAAACATGCACAAAAAAAATCCATGAACAAGCAGAAAAATGTAGTTGAGCGTGAACAGTTACTGCGGTCAGGAGTTGCCAAATGGAGAGCAGAGGATTCTGTTTCGTGCTTTAATATTATATTAATTTTCAAGGCTTCATTATGCTGGAACAAAACCTTGAACACATTTAAAGAGGAGATTAACTACAGCAGAAAAGCATTTCTTTGTACCAAAGTTGTTTCCAAGTGACTGCAGCTTTTTTTAAATGACGCAGCATTCTCCTGGTGTATAAATGTGAAATAACACTGGTGGCTCACAGTTTACTCTGCCACAGACTGCGACTAAACTCCTCTTGTGTCCACACACATACTACCACCCAGTCAGAGGAAGAAACACAGGGCAGCACGGGGTTAGTGAAGCATTAGCTTGTGGCTGCCGGGTGGGCTAGTTGGCATGCTAACTGCCTCTGTGCTCGGCTGGCAGGCAGATATGCTGGCGGGTAGGTTAGCTGTTCACTTGCCAAGTGCATCCGAGGGCATCGCAGGCTGCGCCTTTGAATTGGAGATGAGTGGCAAATGTGACAAGAGGATTTAGCTTTACTGTTCTACTCACGTCCCGAGATATAAAAAAGGGGAGGACAGTGTGTGTCTGCATGCATGCATAAAAACTCACTATTTGTGTGAAGGTGGCTGCTAATGTGTGCAGGAGTTTATGCACAAGATAATGCCGGTGAGTGTGTATGTGCGTTTGCAATGACACTGTGGGTATGTGACGACACATTATGTCTAATGCATAGTGTATGAAGTGGCTTCTGAATTTTAAACTGACCCCTGGCACCTCCCATGGTGCACACAGCTCAATTTGGTGCCCCAGGTCCAAATCTGGACTCTTGCCATCCACACTTGGATAATTTAAAGACAGGAAAAGCTTTTTGTGCTCAACATCTTGGGCAGGGAGGGCAGCCAAATCTTCCACCTCAAGGTCTGCACTGAATTTTAGCTGCTGCTTTATTAGGAACACCAAACGACAGCATCTGCATTTTAATAAAACTCCACCGCAAAAGCATAGCCCAGGTTACAGAGGTCTCAGACTATCTGACAGTTTGAGGTTCTGCATTGTCACATCTTTTTATCAGATTCAGGCATTTCTTGTGTCAAACAATAAGGTGATTTCCTGTCAGCTGATCAATCAATTATTACTTAAAATCTTAATTTTAAAGTTCAAAATTGGCCAGTACTTTATTACTTTGTTAGGAATAGACTGAATAACCCTAAAACACCAAGTTACACACACTTTCATCTTGACAGCCTCCATTTAATTAGTTACCAGTGTGAAAAGTAGATAGACGCTGCGTCAGAGATGGATGTTGTGTGTGCTGGCTGGGGATCAGCTTTGAACAAAAATAACGTGGAGGCAACAGTTTGCAGATGCTGGGTGTGTTGACACATCCACAGCTTTAAGTTAATGGGCAGCAGACACACAGTGAAAGAAACCTGTAGCAAATATAGGAAGACTCGCTCTCTCTCACACATATGCCTCGCTCACTTGTCTTTTCTCTGGGAAAAATAAAAATAATAGACAAGCAGAGAATCAATAACTGTCTTCTCAGCTCAGTGCTAACAGCACTCAGCTCCTGCCTTCTCGCTGAAGGGAAGGAGACAGTTGCCAGGACAGCCAATCAGCCACTCACAGCGGCTGTGTCTACGACTGCTCTAAACACATAGCCATTTAATGATTATTCAGTCAGTGCAGCAGCCAATAAAGGAGGTCCGTAAGCCTGTTAGGTTGCTGGTTGGCTGTGAATATAAAACAGGTAAAGACCTCCATTAGCTAATAGTCTTAGCAAGAGAAACAGAAAAGTGACGTCCTCCTTTGTCATGTTGTTGATTTGGTCAATTTTTTTGACAAACAGTTGCATGCTTATAAGTAGGGCTGCAGCTATCTAATATTTTATTCTTTCAAATAATTGATCAATTCCTCGAGTAATCAGATATACACTCACTGGCCACTTTATTGGGTACACCTTGCTAGTACTGGGTTGGACCCCCTTTTGCCTTCAGAAATCCTTTGTGGCATAGATTTAACAAGGTCCTGGAAACATTCCTCAGAGTTTGGTCCATATTGACATGATAGCATCATGCAGTTACACCACCACCAGCAGCCTGAACCGTTGATACAAGGCAGGATAGATCCATGCTTTCATGTTGTTGATGCCAAATTCTGCCTGAGAACCATCTGAAGGTTGCAGCAGAAATCCAGACTCATCAGACCAGGCAACATTTTCCAATCTTCTGTTGTATAATTTTGGTGGGCATGTGTGAATCGTGTGCCTCAGTTTCCTGTTCTTAGCTGACAGGAATGACACCTGGTGTGGTCTTCTGCTGCTGATGCTCTTCTGCAGACCTTGGTTGTAACGAGTGGTCTTTTGAGTTACTGTTGCCTTTCTATCAGCTCCAACCAGTCTGGCCTCTCCTCTGACCTCTGGCATCAGCAAGGCCCCTTCACTCACAGGATATTGTCTCTTTTTCAGACCGTTCTCTGTAAGCCCTAGAGATGGCTGTGGGTGAGCATCCCAGCAGATCAAGTTACTGAAATACTCAGACCAGCCTGTCTGACACAAACAACCACACTACATTTAAAGTCACTTCAATCTTTCTTCCTTTTTCTAATTTAACCTTCAGCTATTTGTGCAAACAAACAATTCAACAGGTGTACCTAATAAAGTGGCTGGTGGCTATGTTTTCATTATCAACAACAATGTATGAGTACTAAATACTAAATCCATATTCATATAATACTATATTGAGGCACAAGAAATAGATTTTCCTTTTTTGTTTCATTTCATTTTTTTCTACAGATGAAACACAAATATTTCTAAAAACCACCAAAGTGCATCATCATCAAAGGTAAGTTTTTTCCTAAAGATCAAACCTGCTTCAATCAAATATCTTCAAAGGTGCAGCTGAATCAATGCATTGTTAATGTGTAGAACTGTACTAATAAAACACACACACACAAAATGCAAATACTACACATATATATATAATATGTATATATTTGTTTTAGGAGTCATGTGGAAAAATTGACACCTCTAATAAGAAACTATCAAAGTTAATGAATGTGATATTTACAGTAAAATGACCTAACTTTGAGAAATGACATTTGTGACACTTTAAAGATCAATGCTGTAGCTGACGCCCCCGTGTTCAGCTGCTGTCACGTGAAAGAAACACTGCATTTTAATGTCGTAATAAAAAAGTTTAACCCCCCAAAGAAACAACTTTAGCACAATCAGTTTTGTTCCTTTGATTTAGAGCAATAGGGTTAAAGCTGTTTTAGAGAAAACGGTGATAGAACATTTTTTATGTAATATTTTGCTGTACATGTATATGATTGCTCACATCATCTCAGTTGATAGTGACATTTCCATCCAGAGTAAAAGACGCCCCCAGCCCTCACATAGCAAGTCTCATTTGTCACAATTTACCCTAACACGTTATCTTCACCCAAATGAAGGAAGACACATGGCAGCTAAAACCCTGGCAGGAGGGAATCGATCACATGTTGGCGATCGGTGGAGTGGAGCAGCATGGATGAGATATTTGGCTAGATGCTGATGGAGCGGCGTATAGATTTGACAGAGAGAACGACTGTTGGAAGGTGGAAAGGGGACATGAGAGAGAACAGCTAATCTTTATAAGGCCTGTGCCTTCATAGGATGGTCGCCTTGGTGATGATGGATGTGAAGGAGAGGTGGAATGGAAGGAAGTAAGGAGGAACATTAGGGAGGCAGAAATATGTGAGTTTGTTAAAATAACATACTAAGAGGTGTGGAAATGTTTTGTAGCAATCACTCTGGAGCTATAATGAGTGAAGGAAAGCATGCTAGTATTATAAAAACATATTAATAACACGCTACACATACCTGACTGGCTTTGTATGTGAGTGTGTGTGTGTGTGTGTGTGTGTGTGTGTGTGTGTGTGTGTGTGTGTGTGTGTGTGTGTGTGTGTGTGTGTGTGTGTGTGTGTGTGTGTGTGTGTGTGTGTGTGTGTGTGTGTGTATGTGTGTGCATGTGTGTGTGTGGGAGCAGGCGACTGAAGAGTGTGGCGGTTTCATCAGATTAGAGAAAGCAGGCAGTCCAAGGCTCACAGTGGGGCTCACCACCTGCTATTACTGATAGCCATACACAAACACTAAATTATTTTTTCTAATCCAAAAATAATGCTTTGTCTCAGCTTTTTTTTTTAAACAGCGCCTCCTTCCCTCCCATCTTTTCTCTTTATATTTTAGTACCTTCTTCCACACCCCATACCCCCCACTGACAGAACCTCTTCTTTTTACTCTTCCTCTTTACATTTCCTCCACTCACTCCAAAGCTATCTCTCTCTTACAGTTTTCTATTAACCCTTCAAAGGCATGCTAAAGCTTTATGCTCCTCCTTTCATTAGTTTTTATCCATTCCTCTACTTTCTTTTTTAAATTCCTGCAGAGACTAATCTCCTTTTTTCCAGTTTTTAAAAAGAAAAAGCTGAACTTAAACATCTCTTAATAATCTTTATGTGAACAAACAGAACATATCTGAAGATTATTTTAGTTGCAAGAATTTTCTAAAGCAGGAAAATAATCTTCCACCAAAACGTTGAATTCCTTTTATGGTAAATGGAGTATTAAACGTTTAGTCAGGACTGGATGTCACCTGAGAGGTGTTTAAGATTCTTCCAGCACTAAATTCTTTATGGAAAAATGGATTTGAAGCTAAATCTAACTGTAGCAGAAAATGTCAAGTGAAATGTTTGAAATACTGTGCTACAGGAAATGCACACACACACACACACACACACACACACCACATGGTACAACTAATGGAGGTGAGAATAGGTGGAAAAAGAGAGGAAGGAATGCTGCTTGAACACAGCAGGATCTATCCACAAACCCACGCACTCCAAACTTGTGTGTTTTCTATCACCCACATACAACTTCAACTTCGTCTTTCGAAACTAAACCTGTGATCGAAACTCTAAAGGAGATGTGATCACAGCCATTGTTCTTTTCACTGCACTCAGATGGAATCACTAATGCTGATTATCATAACTAACCCTTAATGTGAACCAGGGCAGATCCAAATCAATCAATCATTAAGAAATTGTATAAACTTGTAAAAGGAAAAACCGTCAGTTAAATATAAATCATCCAACAATCAGTTTTCTGAGTTAAAATTCCATTACTAAAGTATATCTTAATCCAAAACTATCATAATTCTGTCCAATGCCTAGCCTCGCTGTTCTCCACTCATCTGGTTCTGGGCTGCAGGGGCAGCGTTCCCGCTCCTCTCCCTATCCACGTTCACCAGCTCCTCTGGAAGGACCCCAACATGTTCCCAGGCCATGATATATTTCCTTGTGTGTCCTGGGTTGGCCTGAGGGCTTCCTGCTGGCAGGACATGCCTGGACCACCTCAGCTGGCTCCTCTTGACGTGGAGGAGCAGCTGTTCTACTCCGAGTCTCTTACCTCCTCACCCTGTCTCTAAGCTGAGCCCGCAACACTGTGGAGGAAACTCATTTTGGCTAATTGTATTTTGATCTTATCATGTGAAGCAGAATTCACCAAGCGTTGGATTGTTCACCCACTAATAGGGAACGTGAGCTGGGCTTAGACCATCGTGAGACAGGTTAGTTTTACCCTACTGATAATGTGTTGTTGCTCACGACCATAGGTGAGGATTGGAATGTAGATCAACAGGTAAATTGAGAGCATCACTTTCTGGCTTAGCTCCCCCTTCACCACCACAGACTGGTCCAGCAAGACCCTGAGATACTTTAACTCTTCCGCTTGACATCGGAACTCTCCCCAACCCAGAGTTGGCGATTCACTCAGTTCCAGTCAAGAACCATTGCCCTGCATTTGGAGGTGCTAGTACTCATCCTAGCCCCTTCACACTTGGCTGTTAACCTCCTCAGTAAGAGCTGAAGTTCATAGCTTGATGAAGCTAAGAGGACCACATCACCTGCAAAAAGCAGAGATGAGATCCTCCTGCCACTAAACCGGTCACCCTTCACACCACGACAGCACCTAGAAATGTTGTCTATAAACATTATGAACAAAACGGCAGAAAAAGTGAAGCCATGGCAGAATCTGACTCTCAATGGGAATAAGTACGACTTATTGCCAGCTACGTAGAACAGACTTGAGCTCTTTTGGTACTGGGACTGAATGGTCTTTAACAAAAAGCCATCCGCCCCATACTCCCTGAGCACCCCCATAGGGTGCCCCTGGGGACACGGTCATAAGCCTTCTCCAAATCCACAAAACACATGAGGATTGGTTGAGCAAACTCCCATGACCCCTCCATCACCCTAGCGAGGGTAAAGAGCTGGTCCACAGTTCCACGACCAGGACGAAAACCACACTGCTCCTCACTAATCCGAGATTCAACCATTGACTGGCCCCTCCTCTCCAGTACCCTGGAGTAGGTCTTTGCAGGAAAGCTGAGGGGTGAGATCCTTCTGCCATAGTAATGACACAAAAATATTTTAACCTTTAAATATATGATTAAAATGGTATTAGAAATGCTCTAATTGACATGCACAACATTCTCATTTTTTCTAGGCAGAAGTTAATAAGGAATTATTTCAGGTCGATACAAAAGTATAAAAAATGAACAACTCCCAATCTCTAACTTGCACTCAGTTATAGTTATACCTTTAAACTGAAGACAAGAAATTAAGAGCTAAGGATTTCAAGCAAAAAGTTCTATTCAAATTTGAAAGTAATAATTAGATTTTTATTTGAAATAGAGGTTGAAAGGATTCACATGTTTCAGCGTAATCAGTAGACAAATGTTCACATGTCCTTATGGGTGCAGCTTATCCATTAATGTTGTTTCATTTTGTAATCCTTCCCAAAACAAAACTACGATGATGTCACCTAAAATGATTTTTTTGGCAGGTAAGCTGAAAAACTCACTCCTGCCCTTCAAAGTCCTGTAGTGTTAGTTAGAGAGACACTTGGTGCACTGTGACCACCTAGTGGACATTTTAACAGCGCCGCTACCAGGTGCTGGTGAAAAATAAAACCCAGCCACTTATCAAGCTCACAGTTGCATTAGTTATTTGATTGAATTTATATATTTGTAATGTTTGAATTATTTAAATACTTGAAAATCACAGCCTGTTCCCATTAAGACCAGTTTAAGAATATCTTTCTTTGTTAATGGCATTTGTTGATGCCAGGTATGTAAACTAATGATCTGCTTTCATGAAAGCTTTCTCAGCTTTGGCAGCAAACAGAGTGTCAGCGCTGTGTTGATTAAATCTCTATATTTTAGTTGGCAGTGATTTATTGGACTGCAATATATCATAACAGGTGCTGATTTCAAACTGTTATTTGAATTTATAAAAGCCACAAAGGGACACTTTATTTTGTTTTTTTGATTAGGTCTAAAAATAATACCGAACACACACACACACACACACACAAATCCACCTGTTGAAATGCTCCATAAACCTCAGTAATCAAGGCTAAAACAGAGAGGCACTTCACATAATGTCTTGGAGGTTAGAGCAAAAACAAACACCTCACTCAGGAGACTAACAAAACCAGGGGGGTCAAGTGTGTGGGATACAGAGGAAAGTGTTGTTTTGTGAAACTGTTAGCCCCCAGTGATGGTACTAAGTAGTACAGCAAGAGCATTAGTATGCTGTGCATGGTCTGAGCGGGAGCCTTAAAACACTGAGGAGAGTAGGACAAGTGACACTTACTGTAAAGTGGTGGCTTGACAAACGTTTGATCTTGAAATTGACTTTGAGGGCGGCAGAGTTTTGTTTCACTAAGGAGGTTTTTAACAGGAGCTGAGATTATTATTTTAAAAAGCTAAGAGTGGACTCCCAGACTTTGCAGGGGTTCACACTGGTGCAAACAAACAGTGAAATATAAGTCCATATAAGGAAAAAATGGAGAAAATGTCCTACAATAAAGCAGTCATATGTTGAATTCAATGAACAAATAATGAAACCTACAAAGCTTCATGAAACGTAGAGCCTTGGTGAGCTGACATTTACTCTGCATCAGTCACCCAAATCTACACACACATGCACACACACAGAAAGTAATATGCATGACAATGGCCAAAGCAGAGACCATGACAGAAAAGGGAGGAAAGTGATAGTTGAGTGGAGGTAAGAGAGCATATCTTGAACTGTCTTTAACAGATGGTAAAGAGAAGAATGTGTGAAATGTGTGCATGTGCATGAATTATAAAACATAAAGGAGCTTTTAAGTAACATATAGGGAAGGCTGGACTGCTACAGATAGTGAACTGACTTCAAATGGTATAGATGGAAAGAGTGAGATACTCTAGTGATGTTAAGTTCAAAACCTTGGTTGAAAAAAAAGACGAGTTTGCTGCTGGTTTTATGGGCAGATTGTTTGACAAACATGAAGAGTTTAATGGAAAGTAACATATGTCTGTGTGCAATTTTCACAGAAATCTTTCTTACATGGAAGTATAAAACAAGGATTTTGATAGGAACCCAAAAAAGCAAATATGGAGAAATACTTTTCTTTTAAGACAACATAAAAGCAATGAGAAAGAAAAAAATTACTATATTTAAAAACATGTTATCTGATTAAAGTGTTAGCATTGCATATCAACTGCAGACAGATTAATTTGTCAGAAAAACACAACATTCTTCCATTTATCAGAAGAACAAATGTTTCTGCTTTAGAAAACCCACACGAGTGCATACAGATAACAAAAGAACAGAGCTTTTAAGCTGTCGGGAGGTTTTCACCACCCTAAAAGCTCAGCTGTCTATTAAATAGTTATGTTATTGTTGCACAAAGCTAAGAAAAAGTAAAATACAGAATCCAAAGTAGAACATTTGTTGAAGAGCAGCTCGTTTATGCAACCTTTGCTAGCTGAGGAGCCATTTTACCTTCTACAAGTCCTCTGCGGGCCACATTCAGTATGTGGGGGTGGGGGGACCTAGACTCAGCGCTGGTTCTGTCCGGGCCGTATGGCACCGCACCTCAGATATAAACCCTTCCCCTGGACCAGAGACCTCACGCTGCATCCCGGACTGCACGGACTGCAGAGCAGGTTGAGCATGGCGATCCGCAATGGGAAGTGGAAATTACGCCGAGCTGTGCAGATCATTCTGCAGCTTGGCTGCTGATGTTCGACTGCTGCCTGGAAGCTAGTGATTCCCCACCCCTGGTTTAAATGATCAAATAACCTCATTGTGTTTGTCCAGTTCATTTTAAAGCAGGGAGACAAATCTGATTTTAAGGGGATGTCAAGAACCGTGGTGAGGTGGACCCGATGGCGCAGAGAAGCAGGAGGCAGGAGACGGAGGTACAAAATCCAAAGGTGTTTATTAAATAACTAAAACTATAATCAGACTGAAAAAACAAAAGACTAGGAACAGGACTATGACAAGACTGTGACTACGACTGTGACTAACAGAACAGAAAAGATGAACCCAGGACGAGACAAGAAACAGAAGGGTTTAAATACTGCGGGTGAAAATCAATGAAACAAGAAACACCTGATGTCAATAACACATGAGGGAGGGGCGAGAACAGGAAC
Organism: Callopanchax toddi; assembly: GCA_006937965.1. Lineage (NCBI taxonomy): Eukaryota > Metazoa > Chordata > Actinopteri > Cyprinodontiformes > Nothobranchiidae > Callopanchax > Callopanchax toddi. The sequence goes on along the minus strand of SSNR01000047.1, from coordinate 1,213,802 downwards.
AAGGAACAAACATGAACCCACAAGACAAGACAGACAGGGGAATCATGACATAACCCCTCCCACAAGGGGCGGATCCCAGACGCCCCTACAGGAACCAGGCAGGGAGGGAGGAGGGGGACCAGGCAGGAGGGCCGAAAACAGCCCGGCATGGCGGGGCTCAGGGGGGCAGCCCGGAGGCAGCCCGGCATGGCGAGGCTCAGGGGGGCGGCCCGGAGGCAGCCCGGCGTGACGGGGCTCAGGGGCGCCACAGGACTCTGGACGAACAGACGCTGGAACGGGGGCTGGAACAGACGCTGGAACGGGGGCTGGACTTGACGCTGGGACTGGATCGGGAACCTTGACTTGACGCTGGGACTGGATCGGGAACCTTGACTTGACGCTGGGACTGGATCGGGAACCTTGACTTGACGCTGGGACTGGATCGAGAACCTTGACTTGACGCTGGGACTGGATCGGGAACCTTGACTTGACGCTGGGACTGGATCGGGAACCTTGACTTGACGCTGGGACTGGATCGGGAACCTTGACTTGACGCTTGGACTGGATCGGGAACCTTGACTTGACGCTTGGACTGGATCGGGAACCTTGACTTGACGCTGGGACTGGATCGGGAACCTTGACTTGACGCTGGGAATGGATCGGGAACCTTGACTTGATGCTGGGACTGGATCGGGAACCTTGACTTGACGCTGGGACTGGATCGGGAACCTTGACTTGACGCTGGGACTGGATCGGAGACCTTGACTTGACGCTGGGACTGGATCGGGGACCTTGACTTGGCTCGGGGACATCGGGGGCCTTGACTTGGCTCGGGGACATCGGGGACCTTGACTTGGCTTGGGGACATCGGGGACCTTGACTTGGCTCGGGGACATCGGGGACCTTGACTTGGCTCGGGGACATCGGGGACCTTGACTTGGCTCGGGGACATCGGGGACCTTGACTTGACTCGGGACCCTCTGGAACTTGACTTGACTCGGGACCCTCTGGAGCTTGACTTGACTCGGGACCCTCTGGAACTTGACTTGACTCGGGACCCTCTGGAACTTGACTTGACTCGGGACCCTCTGGAACTTGACTTGGCTCTGGACCGGGATCATCGGGACCTTGATGTGGAGCGGGAGGCGAGGCGTCCGACGGCGGGACCCTCGGTGGCTCGGGAGACGAGGTGTCCGACGGCGGGACCCTCGGTGGATCAGGGAGTGAGGCGCCCGGCGACGGAACCCTCGGTGGATCAGGGAGCGAGGCGTCCGGCGACGGGACCCTCCGTGGCTCAGGGCGCGAGGCGTCCGGCGGCAGAACCCTCGGTGGATCAGGGAGCGAGGCGTCCGGCGGCGGAACCCTCGGTGGATCAGGGAGCTAGGCTTCCGGTGGCGGGACCCTCGGTGGATCAGGGAGCGAGGCGTCCGGCGACGGGACCCTCGGTGGATCAGGGAGCGAGGCGTCCGGCGACGGGACCCTCGGTGGATCAGGGAGCGAGGCGTCCGGCGACGGGACCCTCGGAGGATCAGGGAGCGAGGCGTCCGGCGACGGGACCCTCGGTGGATCAGGGAGCGAGGCGTCCGGCGACGGGACCCTCGGTGGATCAGGGAGCGAGGCGTCCGGCGACGGGACCCTCCGTGGCTCAGGGCGCGAGGCGTCCGGCGGCGGGACCCTCGGTGGATCAGGGAGCGAGGCGTCCGGCGGCGGGACCCTCGGTGGATCAGGTAGTGAGGCGTCCGGCGGCGGGACCCTCGGTGGATCAGGGAGCGAGGCGTCCGGCGGCGGGACCCTCGGTGGATCTGGGAGCGAGGCGTCCGGCGGTGGGACCCTCGGTGGCTCGGGATGCGAGGCGTCCGACCGCGGGACCCTCGGTGAGGAGGTGACTGGCTGCGGAGCTCTTGGCAGGCGGGGAGGTGGAGCATCAGGTCCGACCTCCGGCTGAACCTGACACGGAGCGCCGGTCTCCACCTCCACACAGCAGGTAAGAGCCGCTGCTGAGGCGTCTGTCAGAGCGGACAGGAACTCAACCTTCAGCAGCTTGGCGTGGCCTGACAGCGCCAGGACGGCAGCCAGCCAGGGATCCTCCCAAAACAGCCTACAAAGCAGCTTGGCTACACGGAGCCGTCTGTGGGGACACGCCGGGCCCTCCGGTCCACGGAAGACGGAGGAGGTGGCGGCGACCATCTGGAGCACCCTCCGTGTGGCTGCTTCCTCTGCTGGGTCCATAGCTGGGTTCATTCTGTCAGGAACCGTGGTGAGGTGGACCCGATGGCGCAGAGAAGCAGGAGGCAGGAGACGGAGGTACAAAATTCAAAGGTGTTTATTAAATAACTAAAACTATAATCAGACTGAAAAAACAAAAGACTAGGAACAGGACTATGACAAGACTGTGACTACGACTGTGACTAACAGAACAGAAAAGATGAACCCAGGACGAGACAAGAAACAGAAGGGTTTAAATACTGCGGGTGAAAATCAATGAAACAAGAAACACCTGATGTCAATAACACATGAGGGAGGGGCGAGAACTGGAACAAGGAACAAACATGAACCCACAAGACAAGACAGACAGGGGAATCATGACAGGGGAGGCCCAAATTGAGGGACAACCTCAGCCATAAAAAAAAAACAAGTATTCTATGTACTTCAAATGTGTCAAAATATTTACACAAAAACGTGACTTTTTTTTTTTAGAAGATATATCATTTTCTCATAATAAATTTTAGATGTCAGAACTAGGCGTGGAGGTAAATTAATATTTTCTTATCTTTGACCTTTTTTTTAAACAGTGACAGACAAATCTGAAGGCCACCTGTCATTTTGGGGCAGCTTGTAGCTCAGTTGGTAGAGTGGCCAGTCTGGAAACTGGAGGGTCACCAGTTCAATCCCAGCTCTGATTGGGCTACATTGTCATTGTGTCCTTTGGCAAAACACTTCACCCACCTTGCCTACTGGTGGTGGTCAGAGGGAATTGGTGCATGGCATATATGGCTACAATGTAGTTTATCACCACCAGTGTGTGAATGGGTGAGTGACTGTTGTGTTGTACAGCGCTTTGGGGAGTGTAGAGCGCTCTATAAATATAGGTCATTTACCATTTTGACAGAATGCAATTCACACCCCTGACCACTTGGTGGCGAGTGAGCATATTAGTTAGCTGCTGTCTCTCTTGATGCATCACCTGTTTGGCTTCATTCAGAAAAAACGTCACGGCAGCTGAGTGTCCAAAGTTTATTCAAAAAGCCAAATATTGATGATGATGTCGATATAAGAGGGAGTTATACAGTGAAAGATGAAGGACAAGCAAGTGATCAAAGTCCAAGGAAAAAAGTTCAAAACTTCATGACGTCATCCTCTGCAGCAAAGCAGGTATTATGTCACTTTGATAAAAGCACAATTTACATATTTGACATCTTTTCTTTGTTGAAGTTCATCAGTATTTGGGATCAGTAAAAGCTGTGGAAGTCTTCAGGACTGAATGAAGGTTCATCATTGAAACGAATCCAGTGTGATGATTGGATCATTTTTATCAGAGGAGATTTTAAAAAATAATGAAATGAATTGAATACAAACATAGTGTATTTTCAAGACACATTTTCATTAACAAACCCTTTTAGCTGCTAATTTCTGTAGAACTTATGTCTTCACGCTGAGATCAAACCTTGTGTTTTGATTCTATATGCTCACTGGTATCTTTTCCAATAAAAATGAGGCCCTTATCCAAAACCACTATACTCATACCAAACAAATACCCAGGATCAATGAGACACAGGCCAGAGACTTCTCATGGATTCTGTTGTCCATATCACTCTCTGTTTACCCTCAAACAACGACACTGAAACTTTTTCCAACTAAACTCTGATCCAATACATCTGCTCTACCAAGCAGCTGGTTCTGACAGATCCATTAATAGACAGGCAAACTGGACTGCTGCCTGCATGTCCAGAGGGGTCTTCAGACTACCCACTAATTTCTTTTCATTAGGTCTGACTGATCTAAGACTTCTGGTGCAGCTCCTCTGATCTCCCAATCTCTTTTAGCCAGTCGAATCTGTAAATAATCCAGTTATGGTTCTAAGATGCTCCTTGAATATACAGATAAAACTAATATTACTACATCATTTAGATGAAGAAGTTTCACAGCAGCAGGTTCTGCAAAAGTGACACATACAGATGTCTTTAATAGAGAAACGTTTGACTAAGATTTAAAGTGATTATTCCAAGATAACTGACACACCACACTAGCATACAGCATCCACACTGCACTCAACCAGTGCCTTCATCATCCTGGTTTGTATGTTTCTGCATTTTACAATTATTGCACACCACATTAGCTAATAACACAGACTTTTTGCGGTGTACCTAATAAGCATACCGTCAACTCACGACTAGTCTATCAGATACAGGTTATATGTTTCTTTCCCATCCTCTGAAACCCAGACCAATCGAGTCTGGTTCTGGTTTAACTAAAGGTTTCTTTCTGTCAAAAAAAATGTTTTTCATTGAACTATAACCCATCGCCCCCTGCCTCTCAGGATGATCGACTGTGTTGAAGTGAAGATTCAATGCACTCTGCTGATTTCCTTATTTTATGAAAACACAAAAAAAACTTGTGCTTTAAATTTCTGCAATCGTTTTTCCACAGGCAATGATGGATTCCAGGAAAAATAGAAGCCAAATGTTGCTGTAACGTTTACATTTAGTATATATAATCCAACAACTGGTGGTAACATATAAAACAAAAGAGTGGATGGAGAAAGTTTAATGTCACACTTTACTCTCCTATATTTTAGGACTTATAAGGTCTTATATCTAAAACATTTATAAGCTGTTTTAAGTCTGAGATTGGGAAAGAAAGCTTCAAAAAGTCCTAAAGGTCAACCTGAAAACCCTCCATCTTCAAAATAGTGGCGTGGGGCAGTCTTTAAAATGAAAGATTTAATCTCCGATAGATTATCCCTAAAAAGAAAGGTTAGACAGAGAAGATGTCAGTGATAAAATGCCTGGGTCAAGATTGTTTTTCTGCACAGGAAAAGTCCCAAAGTGAAGTCTTTATAAAGGCACCAGCTCAGTACTTTGAAGTTTGAGTGGAAAGACTTTTCTACATTTAAACAACATTGAATGTGATTCTAAATTTGATCTTTCAGTATGACAGAAACATAAAAATACAACATTATATATTAACAATAGCATATTGTGTTAGCCATTGGTTTATATGATAAGTAAACTACTGTTTGAATAGAACTAGACATCCTGCATCACCGTTAGTCAAATCAACGTTTACCTGTAGGGTTCTCATCCTCAGTAACCAACATAGTCTTTATTACAGAGACAGATGTGATGCTGATAAGCTGATTATGGATGAAAGCTCCTTTTACCACACATTCAGGTGACCTTTCACCTTTTTCTCAGTTTGCCTCTTTGATGTTTTTTTTTTCCACTTTTTCAGTTTGGCTGTGACTCTCATTTCCACTGATTCTTTAAACAAAAATATGATTCTGGTAGGTTGATTCCTTTAAAAATCTAAGGTATTTTTGTTTTTACGTTTAATTTTACTGTCAGCATCAGAACCATGCTTTCTGACAATTCACAAAAATCAGCCTCAAAAGAAACAACAAGTCAGATCTTCTTCATTCTCTTATGTTCCAACACCCACCAACACACAGACCCCTCTCTTACCTTCTTTGCTTGCTGAACACAGGTCATGTACTGTTTGGCCAGGTTGGAGCAGTGCAGGGTCTGCTGTGGGTTTTCTCTGTAACACTGGAGCACTTTGGCCTGCAGCTCAGTGCACACAGATGCAGTCTGTCGGGCCCTGGAAGCAGAGAGTACAGAGAAGGCTCAGTGGCAGTAAAGTCTGTGGTTACAGCCTAATGGGTATTGTAATTTAGTTGCTGCTTACTATGTTCCAACATAAATCACAATAACAAATTTCTGAATAATATCCCTGCTATCAACTATTAGCATACTGTATACTCATCTCTATGTTTTTGATTTTCTTTAAAAAAAAATTTCAGAAAATAAGTATGAATAATAATTCATGTGCATTGAAACCAAAGACAAAAAACTAGACAAACACTATGTTTTAGTTTCGCTTTCCAAAAATGCCAATATAATTATCCTTTTTATTTCATTTTTTATATAAATTATTGCTTAACTTGTTTGTATAATTTGGACAATTTTGATTAGGACAAGGTTTTGCCTTTGGAAACAAAAAAACCAACAGAACAGATCTAGAAGTACAATCAAGAAATTTATAACAATATAGCTGCTATTTTTCTCATTATGTTTCGTTAAAATATTGCAAATTTATTAAAAATGTCAACCAGCAATAATTTAAGCAGAAACGTGTCTCTCCAATGCAAATTTACAGTTTAAATCTCCATCTCTGTGACAAAAAACAATTATTTGTTTTACTTAAAACAATAAATGATTCAAATACTCAAGTGTAAATAAAAGTATCAATTACTAACCATGGCTGTGATTGCCAGCTGACCCGGCAAAATGAAAGAAGTACAAGTACTGGTGTTGTACATAACCAACACAACAAACCATAAACAAACTCTGACTTTTGTCTTTTGAAAATAATTTTAATTGAGACTGTGTAGTTTGTTTTGGCTCAAGCTGAGCGACCTAAGATAGTTTAAAACTGTTCAAGGCTCCGTCTATAGTGGAAGATGAATTATACATCGACAAAGCAGCTTACGAGTCAATGTCAAACTTTCTTTTTTTGGTTATCTGACTCGCACATACAGTACATGTGTGCTGACAATAGCACACAATTATAATCACACCTAGGAACACAAGCAGGCACATACACACACGCACAAAGCCTCACAGGTAGTGAATGCTAATCCTACAAGAGGGTAATCCTTGAGTGCTCTGCTGCTTGTGGTAATTTACTTCTCTGTTGTAACAGAACTTGAGACTGGAAGGGCAAATATACTAAAAGCATGTGCAGAAATTACACTGAAAGTGCAGATGACATTGTTCTATAAAGGTTTACCAACAATATTCTGTCCGTAAACCACAGCTATGTCTTATAGGATTTTTATTATTACAGCAGGAAAACAAAGAAAGGCTTATTTAAAATCAAGAAATCTACTAATCATAGTGAGCATATCCTTATATCCATCTCAATAAACTTAATAAATTCATGTTTGATGCTGACATCAAGACATTTTCATAAAAATAAATCCTACTTCTGACAGACATCAGACCTTTTATAAATCCTAGGTATCTGTGGTATAATCTAAAGAACAATCATGCAGCGATGTGTAAATTCAAATTGCAAACTCAGTTTATCAGACTGCCTTTAAAATGATTACTATCAATTTTATTTGTGTCATTTCAGGAACACAAAGACAAAAGCAGATGGCGGTAGGCTTCTCGTGCTTTATTTTCTGTTTGAAACATTACATTTTAGCACATGGGTTGTTGAACATGTCCAACTCAGAACATTTCTGAAGACATTTTCAAGGATGCCAATGCAGCTGCTGCCTAAAATACCAACATACATCAGCTTCATTCTGCCAGTTCCAACAGTTATTTGGGATATTAATTTAAGATAAGACAAAATCTCTACATTCTAGATTATAAACTGTATAAGAAGTGCAAACTGAAAGAAATATCAAAGCTGCTGTCAATGGCTAATTAAAGTCACCATGGTAACCACATTGTGTTTGTTACTGACAGCACTCCTTACACAAGAGTCAGAGAAACCCAGTGTAAAAGGTAAACATCAATAAACAGCTGCTGTGCAGAAACCACAAGTCAAACAGAAAAATGTTCAGTCGGCAGTGTTTCATGTGAAGAGATATTACAAATTAAAAAGACCCTTTAATTCAGTTTGGAGGAGAACATTCTGAGCTCCCATTTATTTACAAGCTGAACTTTAAGGAAATTTGAGAGAAAACAAAATTCTACAATGAAAAACGATTGGGCGAAAGAAGACATGCATGCCCATGTTTTGATGTATAAAATTGATAAGAAGTGTAAAGTTGTTTGTTTGTTTTTTAAGTTAGAGAAGTTTTCAAAAATTTGGGAAAGTTAAAACAAATCAGAAATTTGTGTGTGAGCAAAAGTTTTGGGTTGCCAACTCGTCTAAACAACATCTAAACGCTCCATAGACCGCTGGGAACAAATCTGACCTAACAACAACATTTTTTAAAGTTATTTGTAAAGTTTGAATAGACTCCTGCCAAGGTTGGTAATAAATATAAGAATGTCCCATATGAGACTTCATATAGTTTAAGCCATGCTGCACCTATGCACTCAGCAGTGAGTCCTCTCTGCAGAGTTCTGAATCAGGCCTGATCACATGATGTGTTTGAGCTTCTTGATTGGATAAAGCAGGCTATAGGTGTTTCCTATATCAGATTGTGAATTCATATATTATTATTTTATGTTTTGCAGGCCAGATAAAATGAGCTCAAGCAACCTCCAAAGTCTGCATGTGGAAGCATCCTGTTGACGCAGCTTTACATAAATGAGGAGTGAACAAAGGAATTTCCTACTGCAAGAAGATTAAGGATGCATATGAAGAGCAGGATGCTAAGAGAGGATAAATTAGTGTTTAATTTGATAAAGAGGCACATGTTTCGTCATGTTATATGAAGAAGATGACCACTTAAAATTCACACACACAAACACACACATACACTCAGAGCTGTCTTCCTGCCATCCCAGAAAGCAATTACAGAATCATGCCTCCTTCACATATGAATGAGCTCTGAAGTTTCTGCCTTCGCTGACAAACACACAACACATGTGTGCACAAGTGTGTGCATTATCTGAATGTTACAAATCCAGAGCACATGTGTGTATGAGCATGAGTGAGACTGCACCCACCAACAAGAATGCTGGAGACATTTTTCTGCACTGGTGTGTCTTTTGTGCAAGTCTTATGTGTGTCGTTGTGTGTCGCTGTGTGTTCTTGCGTGTGCAGCAGAGGGTAAAGCGACGGGATTAAACAAATCACTGGCGGAGAGAATATTCATGAAGAGCGAAATGAATGCAACCTGAGAGAGAGAGAGAAAGAGACAGAATGTGACAGTGATGTATTAAATGATGAATAACCCCTTGCAGCTTTCATGGACAAACAGTAACCCATGGCAACCGTCACATTCTACTTTTTTTTAACCTCTCCTTCGTTATAAAGTGCCAGAAGGTGCACAGGAAGTAGTCGACTATTAGCCAAATGTTTGTCAATGTTTGCCCATTAGTCGTGTAGCTGGGACAATAAATAGCTACTTTAAAGGTCGGACTCAATAATACACTAACCGATGCTGATAAGAATGATAAAATTAGTTCTAAACACGTCAGAGGGGTTGTGTGTGAGAAGTTAATAAACTACTTATTAATCTAAAAATCATGTTAAAATAAACATTATGTTAATTGCTTAACTAACAAACAACAACGTCGCCATAAGTTCTGATGATTAAAATCATACGAATGACTGATGTTTGACTTAACATCCCGACAATAGGTCTGCGTTCTGAATTACTCCCCAAGAATGGAAGATAACAGCAACAATAGCCTCAAGGTATTAATCCAAACTCTGGGAGGGAAAAAAATCCCCAAAACCACTAATTCTTTTTTCTATTTAACACGAGAAACTTTCTGATAGTAGGAGTGTTTTAATAATGGAATCTGAAGCAGAAAATTGCCTCTGCTAATCTGCACCAACTGCCTCGTTTGACTGAAATTAAAGGTGAGCTCTTATTAGAAAAACATTAGTCGCCCCAGCTAGTTTGATAGCTAACTTTTGCAGGGGGGAAAAGAAGCAAAACAACACTCAAATTGCTTCCCGCCAGTGGCGTTTTGCAAAGATGCATGCAGAGTTGTGGGAAAAAGATTAGGCTGAAATTGTTAGTTTCTCGATTTCTTTTTTTTTGGTCACACCTTGGTAGCATGCGGCTTTTATAAAGAGAACTCAAGCACAGAGTTGTTCCATTGCATGACATCGAGGGAATAAAGCAATAAGAAGAAAAAGAAAAGACTGAAGAGGCGTAGCATTTTATTATTCTCCATGTCTGAGATGACATTGTTTGTGTGTGTGGATGTGTGTGTTGCAATTCTTATTAATGTACGATGACAAGGATTTTGGATGCTTTAAAGCAGCAGCTAAGGCATTGTACTTTGGTTTTTAATATTGGGCTGAATAGAGAGGAAGAAAGGAGAAGATGAGAGATGTCACGGTTGGGGTGAGATCAAAAGAAACATCAGAGCATGCATTCTGTATTGTAAGAGGCTTTGTGAAGTTTTTATGAAAATGCTATAAGATTCACAACACAGTTCAGCTGGCAGAAATCTTATATAACAATCTCATAAAATCCAAACCACTGAATTAGTTTATTAAGCCTATAAAGAGTCTGAGAACTGACATAAATCAGAAGCTACGGTTATTTCAGAAGTCATAACAATAACTTATCCTATCTTTGCTAAGTTGTGACACAAACTTAAATCCTAAACATGTTTAATGCAATATAAGAATCCTAAACTTTAGAGAAGCACCGGTTCTATCTGAAATGGGAATTACATTCAAGAGGAACTACAAGCCTTGGACTGAAGATAGACAACTCTGCTTCTATCCTCCTTTGCTCACTGAAGAAATCCTAAAAGCAGATGTAATTGCAGGATAAAATTTGTACTCCGTTAGTCTGACTGACTGATCCCCACCAACCGCACTTTGTGGTGACAGAGGGGGAGAAAGATGGGAGAGGATAAGGGCAGTGTTTCATTAAAACAGGTGACAGGCAGGAACAAGATAAGAAGCACATGTGCACCAGTGATTGTGTGACGTCTCATCACTGATAACTGTTCAATCAAGAGAAAAAAAACTTACGGCTGGATGACTCACTCAAGTTGGAAAGGATCTGGGGCTTCTATCAGTGACGATCTTTAGCCTTTTTTTATCAGCTGTTTTCATTTTGTGTTGAATTCATTTTATTTAAACATTTTTTTACATTTAATTATAGAATATTTTATCTTTTAAAAGCTGTGGCCTCTATATAGGAAGTTTTCATTTGTACAATTACAGCAGATTGTCTCAAAACAATAGCACACAGTGTTACCACATTAATCTTACACTTTAACTCTGATGGGGTGTGTTGTATCATATTACACAACCTACTGCATCTTACACTTTCTATTTGTGCTAATTAGTCTTTAAATAACAAACTGTTGATGCTGTAAGTTCTCATCAGAGGTTCCAATTCCAAAAAAGACTTGTGAATAAAATAAAGTAAAAATAAACAGTTTCCTTTGTTACATCTAGAGGTGGGAATTGAGAACTGGTTCCGACTTAGAACCAGTTCCATCGGAATTGTACATCTCCAACTTTATCAATTCTTATTAACAATTCTCTTGTTTCTGGTTTTTCCGTAAATTTTCGTTGCGGTACAATTACGTCACACTCTCTGCGATGACTCGGTGGGGGTGGGGTGGGGCTGTTGGCGCTGCAGGGTTAGAATTAGTACAGACCCAGTGTCGGTTCTGTCTGGACCACCTGGAGCTGCACCTCTTCACGCCCCCTCCCCTGGTCACACTGCACCTTCGACCACAGGGAGTGGATTGTTCAGGTATTGCTCTGTCGGACTAGTGAGAGGTGCATAGAAACCTATTTCTCCAGGGGTGAAAGATTAATGACCAGGTGGGAGACATCAAAAGCAGAGAGGGGATAAATCCCCCCATCCACCCCAACAAATCGCACCCTGATTGCTCATGGTGCAGAAGACTGCATAGAACTTTTTTTGCCATTTAACAAATTGATAAGGAATTGTTAAGGAATTGGATTGATGGGCAGAATTGAAAATGACGTTGATATTGATAAAAACGTATCATTAATTCTCTATTTTTAGCCAGATTCAAACTGCGATGTTTGACTGCTGTGGACAAAATCATTTATTGTGAAAGAATCATTAAAAACATCTTTGCAACCTTTAATTAGCACTCTCTGTGGTCATTCTGTGTGATAAGCTCAACAGCAGCTCTCACAACCAAGAGTGACCTATGACACATATCAACCTGTGTCAGAAATCTTTTAGAAAAATCATGCAAAGACTGCTGTTGCAACCATGTTGCTTTCTCAACCACAAGCCATCTCCTTTTCCTCATCCCTTCCCCTCTTTTGAGAAGGCTTATGTTGGACTCAAATCACTGCTGGATGTTTGTGGAAAACACAATTCTGCTGTGGCAAGACATCATTAAATCCAGCATCTGTACAGTGGCATGAGTTATTAACCAGGTTTTTATCATATCTAGCTGCACAGTTTGAAACTTTCTGTGCTGGACTTCACCCCAAAAAGAAAACATTTGAATAAGTTCCACATGAAGGAGTTATCAGTAAAGAAAGATCGGCATATGCTCTATCTTTAAATAAACAATAGAAGCAGATTTGAAACCACCAAACCTGATGAGACTGAATTCATTTAGACTCTAATGAGGCTGGCATGTTAGGACATCATCGTAACTCTCACTAGCCAACTGAACAGCCTGCTAGCTTGAAGGGATTGTTTGCGAGTTTCTTCAGACACCATAAAGATCAAGTGAAGGAGGCAGAGTGTGTAAGTGATGGCAGCCTTCTGTTCTAATGGTAAATCTTTGTTAGCTCACAGTACAGACAGGTTGGGGTTCTGATAATGACTAGCAGCCCACTACTCTGGAGGGCAGAGATCCTTACAGTCCGCTATGTCTGCTTCACTAATTGGACGCGTTACCCACACATAAAGACACACAAACAAAAACACAAACTTGTGAAAGTACGCTTTAAACTATAGGATGATAGCAGTCACTTTATGATGAATCCTCACAGAGGCTTCCACCTGAGGATCACTTAGGTTCTGTCTTTGCAAACACCTTGAGAGTAACAAGGTTTTTTTTTTTAAAGAGGATTAGTGGATTTCTAGATCTTAAGGTAAGCGCGATGTTGCGCCGTCTCTTCAGTGAGCTGCTTTTTGGGGAATATGGGAAGTAAGATACCCCAAGGCAAAACTAATGGATGAAGTCTTCTAAACGCCTCGCAGCAGGTACACCACTCACGATGTCTCCGAACGAGGATAATGTTTTCTTGATTGGAACTTGTGAAGAGTAGGAAAAGAGAGGAAATAACCAAGGTTAACCTAGAGGGCTTTTAGGCACATGCTCAGAGGGCTTTGGCTCACATTAAAGTGTGAAATTAACTGAAAGAAACAAACAAACAAATGTTCTCGTTTGTTCACCCAAGTTCATGCAGCAACCAGATTGAATATGGAAAGAGAGATAGCAAAATAAATTCAGAAAATGCTACAAAAAATTAGGTTAGAGGAAAAAAAATTGATTTAAAAAATGTGACAATAACCGATATTTAGAGGCTTAGGAGACAGCCACACAAAGATGGGAAAAATATATATTTTAGCTGAATACCGTGCAGCTCCCAGTCTCCCTTTAACAGTGGGTAAACAGAATAATTACTGGATGGTCAGTGTAGTGTGAAATGACAGCGTGACCACTGCACAATGAAACACTGCCTGAACGCTGACAGAACATGATGAGCACATGACTGCCTGAATACAAAATGTGCCTGTATGTGAGGGAAGAGATAGAAAAATAGGAAATGGGAGTGAAAGTTTGCGTGTTCACAATGTAAAAAAATAGTAGTGGCGCATTGAGACGGGACTGAATGCTTATTCCTTCTGCAAACTTGTGCTCAAGTGATCTTTTAACCTCTTCCATACAACTGTGGAAAATAGCAAATATTTTTGCAAATGTAACCATTTGGGTGAAATTTGGGACTTGAATTGTGAAGCAGCTGAATTCAATAGACCGGGTGCTCGAAGATGTCAGCGTGGTGGATGAGGTCACTGCTCATCACACAGTACAAAGACAGCAAAATGACCAAGCACTTACTTTTTTCAATTTCCTAGAACTGCGCCGTCGTGTGTGCTTCTATGAAAGCTCATAATAAGATTTATGCATTGACTTTTTGGACAACTTTGTATTTTGTTGTGTACATTTTACATGTGTTGCTGTAAAATAAATGTCTGTTCAAACAAGGAAAACATGAATTTAAAAAGTTTATATTTATGGTTAAATAAAAACACAAAGTATGATTTAAATTGTTTCTTTGCGGTAAAATAGTTCAAAATCAGGAGGAAGTGTTTACATATGACAACTCATTAGTCATGTCTGCTTACAGACTTTTCAAAATACAGCTAAAATAAACTGAGAGTAACTGTGGGTCTCAGTGGGGTTGGGTTGTTCTCTGGTTATAAGGTATATCAGTGTTATAGAGACAGTATTTCTTATAATACTGTTCTTTTAGGCTGCTGAGACTTTAATTCCCACCATGCACAAATAAATGTAGATGTCTAGTTAAGGTTGTGTATAAAGGAATATTTTTTGTAAACTCTTCTTCTGCTGCCATTTGTGCTGCTGCAATATTTTCTCTATAACAACACCTTCAATAAAGGCTGACAAAAAAATTCCAAAATGCCATGTTGACTACAAAATTAGGTAGATGTATTACTAATATGTGATCCAATTTATTAATAACATGTTTCTGTATTTATTACCCTCGCAATCAATAGGCAGTGGCCATCTGCACTGCTGTGATGATGAGACATAATTTTAAAAATATAAAATTAGGAGGATTATTGCTGCTGACTGAATTCTGTAGAATGCTTGTAATGGTCCACAAAAAGAATAACACCTAAATCTATGAGATAAGATTTGTGCCAAAAGGATTAATCAGAAGATACGGTCACTCACAAAATGTATCCAAATAAAGCAAGCAAAAAGAACATTTTGCAAGCAAAAGTGTGAAATTCAAAAGCAAAAAACTCACTATAAAAACAAAATAAACAAAATACCTATTTTTACTTCTTAATTCATATTTTATTTCTTTGACACACCTTTTTTTATTCTCATCTATTTCTGCATTACTCTGACTTTTATTCTGAAGGGGCATGTTTTGGTTCTGCTGCGCCTCATTTTTGCTTCTGCTCTTGGTTTTTGCTTTTGAAAGAAAGTCTCCGTGGGAGGGGCTTTTCAGTGCTTCGATCTCATTGGTTATGAGGGTTTAGATAAGTCTCTCGGTGTGTGCTACATCCAAACCTTTGAGTTGGATCTTCAAATGAAAATGTTTGCTATCCTCTGCTGCACAAACTTGAAGGGACTAAAATGATGGAAGGCAGAAAAAACACATTTTAGGAGTTACATGCTGATTTTGTAACATTACCGTATTAGTATAATTGATATGATTGAGCAATCATCTCATTTATTTGTAGTTTAAATCACGTTGTTCCATGATGTATAGCGTGACAAATTAATACTTGTCTGTTGCATCTTAAATGAAAAGAAATTAGATTAAGAATATATTGGAAATCCTTTTAACGCTCTACATTTCATGCAGCATTAAGACAAAATCACAAGCCTTTCTAGGCAGACAGTAATATCACAAACCCTGGTATCATTTTATGAAGGCTTTAGCAGTATTAAAAGATGAATACCCACTTTCATTATCTGTCAAAAAATGGCTGCTTTTTTTAGGATTTATTTCAATATGGGTGATTTTCTAGTTTTACACAACCATCCAACTAAAGACTGCCTTGACTGACTGCACACCTCATATTTTTACTTTATGCACAAGCAGCAAGCTAAGTGCAGGGAGGGTTTTTAAATCACAGTTAATCTATACAGGCATCAATATCTGAACAGCCATTTACAACCAAACAAATAATAAACCATCACTGTTCTGCAGAGAAACGTGACGTTTTCTGTTGGGTGTATTCTTGCTGAACCTCAGACATCTTGGTTGGATGGGTTAAAACCACTTGGAATAAAAAGTGTTAAAAAAAATAAAGTGCTAATGAAAACCAAGAGGAAAATCAAAGATCTTCTGGCTGAATGACAAAAAGAAGTGAGAACTAGTGTAATGGAGCAGCATAAATTTGTGAGTCTCATTCTCTGGTAGTGTCAGCGCAGCAGCAGCTAAGTGTTCAGTAAAACTGATATGCTTCCTGATAAAAGGTGAGGTCTGAACTCGGTTTTCCCACAGGAGCACCTCTGCTTTTTGTAAAATCACAATGTCTTTATTCCTTGGAGAAGACTGGCACTTAAAGAGGAAAAGTTGTTTGTTTATCACTCTGACAACAATGTGCATCTACAAATAATACTGCGGTGTCTCAGGATACAGAAGAAGGAAGATGACGCCAGTGTCAACAACAAAAGAAAACACTGAATGCCATATGAATATTTCTTTTTGATAAAATCTTAATAATCACAGAGGAAATCTGAAGTATATTCCAAACCAGTTGTACACCACTGCTACTGTCTATGTGTTATTTTATTTTTAAATGGTTGGTTCTTTTTTTATTATTATGATCGTTATTTTCTGTTCCTGTGCTCTTTACTTTGATCTCACTTTAAAGCGGCACTCCGGAGGATTTCATCAGGAGAGCAGTTTTTGAATCTAGCGTCCAAAGGCTCCTCCTTAAAACATCTCGACACGCGCGTCCGGTCGCGCGTGCGCGCGGCGCATATACTTCGGACATGAACTGTACCGCTCAATGTGTAGGGTTTAATCACTCACAGTTCACAATCTTATTCCAACAATACTACGAGGGTCTGATGAGCCCTCTCTGTCCCTGCTGCTTCTGATATTAGCTCTGTTAGCAGAGAGCTGCTGCTGGACTCTGAAGCTGAACTTGACTCGGCCCTGGATGAACTTTCTGACCAAAATAAACGCATAATCCTGTCAAGCCTTGCCATTCTGTGAGGTGAAAGGTTTAAAAATAAAAATAAATCCATCTTTAGCTGGAGAATGGGTAGGTTTTTAGTAGAAATGAGCCATGAGTCCTCAGTGAACGGCTGAGACGGCAGAGAAACACACAGAGCGTCCTGTACGACAGCGCCCCCTACTGGTACAGGTTTGGTCGATGCGTGCATGTTGAGAGAATGCAGACATTTGAATTTCATTGGCTGAAAAATGTCGGCGGCAAGAAATAATGGAAAGGGGTCTCTAGGAGGAAGGAGGGTCTTCATCAGAATGACAGATGTTGTGGAACTCAACCCATAGATCATAGTTTAGACCTGAAATATCATTTAAAACATTTAGAAAACTTTGATACATAGAAAAATGCTCCAGAGAGCCGCTTTAACGAAAGTTGGTAGAAGAAGTTGCTTAGAATTTAAAATATATGAAAGAAAAACAAATACTTTATTATACAGGTTGTCAAAAGAAAAATGCATAAAACTTGAACATTTTATTTAAAGCAGCTCTCTGGAGCATTTTTCTCTGTATCAAAGTTTTCTAAATGTTTTAAATGATATTTCAGGCCGTTCACTGAGGACTCACGGCTCATTTCTACTAAAAACCTACCCATTCTCCAGCTAAAGACGGGTTTATTTTTATTTTTAAACCTTTCACCTCACAGAATGGCAAGGCTTGACAGGATTATCAACTGGTTTCACTCATATCTCTCCGGTCGCACTCAGTTCATACAACTGAAATCTTTCAGATCCGAACCCTCCCCAGTTAGCAGAGGTGTGCCCCAGGGATCTGTCTTGGGGCCCCTTCTCTTCATCCTTTACATCCTTCCTTTAGGTCAAATACTCCGGAAATTCAACATTCAGTTTCACTGCTTTGCGGATGACACCCAGCTCTACTTGTCTGCCAAACCAGATTCCTCATTCCCACCTCCCTCCCTCTCCTCTTGTCTAGCTGAACTCAAATCTTGGTTCTCCACTAATTTTCTCAAACTAAACAGTGACAAAACAGAAATTCTACTTATCGGTACTAAATCCATCTTATCCAAAGCTGCCAGTTTCTCTCTCACTATTGATGCCTCCACTGTTTCTCCCTCCCCTCAGGTGAAGAGTCTGGGTGTCATCCTTGACAGCACTCTCTCATTTCAGTCCCACATTAATAATATCACTCGGTCCGCCTATTTTCACCTTCGCAATATTAAACGGCTTCGCCCCTCTCTCTCTCCTCATTCTGCTGCTATACTCGTCCACAGTCTAGTCACTTCCCGGATCGATTACTGTAACTCACTGCTGTTCAGTCTCCCTCTAAAATCCCTCCACAAGCTCCAGTTGGTTCAGAACTCTGCTGCACGAATCATCACCAACACTCCCCTGTCTCACCATATCAGTCCCATCCTCCAGGAACTTCATTGGCTCCCAGTTAAGCAACGAATCCAGTTCAAGATCCTGCTTCTCACCTTCAGAGCCATCCATAATCTCTCCCCCTCATATCTATCTGACCTTATTCAAGTTGTTTCACCTGTCCGCCTCCTAAGATCTTCCTCCTCTGTCCATCTTACTGTACCATCCTTCCATCTTAGCTCCATGGGGAGAAGAGCTTTCCGCTGCTCTGCTCCCCACCTCTGGAATTCTCTCCCACAAGCCATACGGAATTCTGACTCCCTCTCCACTTTTAAATCCAGACTCAAAACTCACCTGTATCAAACTGCCTACTGTCTCTGAGTTAGTTTTATCTTGTATTGTGGTTTGTGTCGTCTAGGATTTTATGAGTCTTGTGTTTTAACTACTTAACTGTTTTTAACTTGATTTTATCATTTTAGTTGTTGTACAGTGACCTTGGGTTCCTTGAAAGGCGCTTTCTAAATTAAATGCATTATTATTATTATTATTATTATTATTATTATTATGCGTTTATTTTGGTCAGAAAGTTCATCCAGGGCCGAGTCAAGTTCAGCTTCAGAGTCCAGCAGCAGCTCTCTGCTAACAGAGCTAATATCAGAAGCAGCAGGGACAGAGAGGGCTCATCAGACCCTCGTAGTGTTGTTGGAATAAGATTGTGAACTGTGAGTGATTAAACCCTACACATTGAGCGGTACAGTTCATGTCCGAAGTATATGCGCCGCGTGCACGCGCGCACACGCGACCGGACGCGTGTGTCGAGATGTTTTGAGGAGGAGCCTTTGGACGCTAGATTCAAAAACTGCTCTGATGAAATCCTCCGGAGTGCCGCTTTAACTGATTTTTCAAACAGTTACAATTCTCCTCCATTAGCACTGTAAAAGATGCTACTGCAAAGAATTATGAAATAATAGAAAGTTACCATATTTCATTGTAGGTAGGATGTCATTTGGAGAGAATTTTGCTGCTTTTATTATAGATGCTGGACCTCGTCTTCCAAACAAATAATTATCTAACAGTCTTTGAAGATCATCAAAGTGTGGGGCTTCAAAATTCAGATAAACCTGAAAAAACACCCCTCTCCTGGTTTGTAATCATCTTGTCTTTTTACCAAGAACACCATATTTTTCATGTTTTTCTAATAAAGGTAAACGTAATATGAGAGCGGCTCTCTCTGATTTTTTTACATTGTGCTGTAGTCTGGATGAGGTCCAAGTATTAAATATTCTGTATAATGTTTTGTTTCTATCTGATGCATTGCTATGAGTTTGTGGAGCTTCCACTTCTTAGACTTAAACCTTTCAATCAGTTGTTTCCTCATTTCTCCTGCCATTTATTTTGACTTTAGTTTGTTTGCTACTGATGGGATTTTTTAGGTGATTTCATCCATTTGAAAATGATAAATTCAATCAATAAGTTGTTCCAACAAAGCTGGGAACAGATTCTTCTCCATCTATTATATCTACATGTCCTGTCCAAAGCAGCAGCTCTTTAGAGCAACAGAGAAATATGAAGAGACACAGCATCATAAAACATCTGCTGCAGAGTGCTATTTTCAGGTGGGGGGGACATTTTCCCTCCAGTGTCCCCTGAAGTGAACATTACAGTGGTGGAGGACCAATGGTGGTCCTGAGCTATATCATTTTGATCCAATGGCTCCAGCCATTAATGCCCAAGGCCAGACCGCTGAGCTGATGCAACGAAAGTGCAAGAGTGGATCGGGCTGACTCTGAGAGAAAACTAGCTACTGTTAGAGAGAAAATAATATCCATCTATTGGTGCTTCAACTGCCATCAAAAGCACATGTCCAAAGCATTCTGCTGAACCAGAAAAAACAGCTACATGGTAAGAATCACTGGCATAAACCTCACCGAATGTCTGAGAGCTAATGTTCACACCTAAACTAATTACAAGTCACACAATTAACAAAGTGTGTTTTGATGGTGATTAGACAGCGTACAACAGTGCTAACTGGTTTGCGGTCTAAAGGCCCATTTAGAGCACAAAGAGGAAGTGCTAGAGGGAGGAGGCGTCAGTGGTGAGCAACCATCACGCTCATCATTGAAGCCGAGCAGGACATCAGGCAGCTGATTGAAATGGTGGGTAGTGTCGACCAATGGGTCCACCTTTGGTTCAAAAAATAATACTGCACATTTAGTTTTATTTAGTTTAAGCAAAAGCTGATGGAGCAGTCTAGATTATTTTATTGTTCTAAGTACAGCTCTTATTTAACTGCTCTTCTTTTTCTAAATGCAGTCTCAAAGAGTAGCTTAGTGACACTTGTAAAACTTGTTCATTTATTTACATACATTTCTTTAAAAATGTAAAATAATTTTTAATGTCTGGGGGGTTTCTTTTATATGTTTTCAGTTCAAATTAAGCTTGACTCATATGAAGTATTTCTCAACAGGTGTTTGTCACCTGATTGTATTGACTATTTTGTGTTTATGGTTTGCTAATCGAAGAGAGGGCAGTCACATAAATGATTCTTTGTAATGGAAGAATGACTTATGAATGGGTCTTTGCATTATTTTTTAAATGAATTTTTAATAACCCCTGAATTAGTAATAATTGAATGTCATGAGAAATATTTCCAATTCACCAATTCATCGAGTCAAATTCCGGGTAATGTGAAACTTCATGTACTTGGCAATAAAAAGAATTCTGATTCTGATTCTGAAATACCTTAAAGTGCCTGTGACTCCATATTTAAATCACTTTATATTAAACAGGTGTAATCTTTGATGCCTCTAGATTAGCGTTGCACCATTATAACTCAAAATACACTGTAATTATTTCCTAACGAGCAACTCAGAGATCAGAAGAAAGCGCCGCCTTCCGGTTCTGCTGGGTTTCTCCTTATTTGGCAGCCTGACACTTCTGCTGCAGCAGGGGGCAGTGTCGTCGCGTGAAAGAGAAACGAAAGTGAAACTAAACACTACACGGTCTATGGGCAATGGCGGCGGCACTGCCTCGCTCCAGTTGTCGTGAATGTGCATGTGGGCGGAGAATTGACCATATAAGCAAGTCCGGATCACTATGACCTCATAGCGGGCTGGAGTGAAAAAAACTGTTTGAAACCTGGGTCTGAAATCTGGAAGAGCTTCTCACTGGCTGTACTAGGAGACAGATGGACGCCGTTTTTTGCTCTTTCTGGCAGGTTTAAGGTGAGAACTCAACGTTGCAACATGATAGATAAGTCAGAAAACACGGAAACTGATGTCATGGGCACTTTAAAAAACTGAATATTCACCAGTATTTACTTTGAATGCTTATGATTCCTTAAAATAATACATGGCATATTGTTTAATTTTCCATGAAATATATCTAATCTTTTGCTAATTTGCCTAAAATGGCAGCAGGAGACCAAACACTGATGTATCCAGTCATACAATTTCACTTCACAGTTTTAAAACACACCAGTACCACTTTAACCACTTTAACTCTTTGTTGTGGCACATTTTACAAAGACTTAACCAATCATTTACGCAGGGAGGACAATGGAGAACCACGCTAATTTGAAAACTGTGTCACAATACTATGATAGAAGAAAAGAAAAGTGATAATAGTAAATTACCACCCAGTCACACTGTGTGAATAAAACTATTGTAGCAGGCAGCAGTAGACTAACAGCACTCTGAAGCTGCAAATAGCCTTCACACTCCGGTCTCTGACCATGTCTGCTTCCTGACACCTGGTAAACTGATTTATTCCTGTGATTCACTGGGAGGGTTCCTATAAATTACTACACACGCTGTCTGACATTTAGATTTGCAGGGTTAGTAAAGAGAGAGAAGCTTCAAATAAGATAATTAACAGGTGTATTTAGTAAGCTGACTGACAGACTCATGAATGGTTTCTTCAGCAAACAAAGCTGATTCTCAGTATTTACCGTATGCGACCTTCGGTTTTAGCTGCCGCCTGGCTGTACTGCTCAGCTGTCTGTTTGTAGTTGTCGAAGTTCTGCAAATAAAAGACAGGAGAAAAAATCTAGTCAGGGTTTTTCTACAGAGAAAAAGCAGAAAAAAAACCACTTTGTTAAATGTTTTGTGTTAGGTGGGCTGCTCACACACACTTTGTTTAATTACGTATCTTGTTTCCAGGGTTTTTAATTCAATTTAACGTTGAGATTATGACATTATAAATCATAAACCATTTCTAAGCATTAAAATTAGGTTTAATAAATGAAAGATTACAAACTTGCACATCTAGACGGTGTTGCCACAGTTGGAGCTACATTTTCTGCTTTAATTCAAGCTGTAATAGGCCAGAAGTAATACACCAAATGCATAAAGCACCACTGGAAATGTCACATTCCATAAATTAGTGACCTTTGAATTTTACAGCCTGCTTACAAATCTGAATATTGGCGGTCTGGTGGCACTCCATAATGTTTTATTTCATGCGAGAAACCCTGGCATTTAAATAGCAATTACAACACAAATGCAGCTTGTACCTAGTGGGCAAAGTCACACACACAGCACACATTTAGCAGAATAATCAGTGGTCAAAGTGTTAATTACACTGCATTGTGGACTATACTGCAGATGGTTTGAGTAAATCTATAAGCTGTGCAGATTTCTAAACTCAAAGTAAACTCAGCAGCTCATCATAAAGGCTTTGCAACATAAAGTCTTAAATACTCTAAACAGAGAAAATCTCTCTAGCTCCCCCCCTCATGCACATTCACTCCAGTAATCATCGTTTTTCAACCAATAACTGCAGCACTCAAGCTTTTACTTAATTATTCTCTATATTCCCAAAAGATAAGGTGATGGGAGAGGAAGATAATTGAAGTGACTGAGCAGAAAAGAGAAGGAATCAAACCTCCCCCACAATCCCCTCACCCCCGACTCTTTCAGCGCCCGCGAGTCATTTTCATATCTCATTATTTTAGACTCATCCTGCAGACGGTCTCTTCCTGATCTGAAAGTCTGGTGTTGAAGGAGACAACTCGTTGTCACAGACATCTTTTACTTAATCTTTCCTGCTTCTGTTCTTCAGAGTATATTAATCCACTCTGTTTCATGTCCTTTCTTGCTCATTAAGGCAGTAAAACAGAAGTGTATTAAGAAAAAGGTGCAATTCAAATCAACAGCTCGCTTTACGTAAGATGCACCGTAGTTAATGTAGGCACAAGGTTTCAATGAGGAGGGAACCAACAAAGGATTAGAATCTCTGAATCAATTGTATTATGTAAAATAAAAGCTCAAGTGTGATGTTAATTTAGAAAACATAAAACTTATGATTATCTCGTTTTTGGAGGGGTAACACAGAAGGCAAATGGCTCTAAATAAATCACTGCCTCAGGTAGATGAGCTCAAGTATCTCTGAGCCTTGTTCACATGTGAGGGTTGAATGGATCAACAGGCGGACTGAGGCAGAGTTTGCAGTGATGTGGACGCTGTAGAGATCTAACGTGGTGAAGAGAGAGCTGAGCTGAAAGGTGAAGCTATAGATTTACCAACTGGTCTATTTTCAAACCCTTAGCTATGGACTTGAGCTGTAGGTAATGACCACGAGAATGAAATCACAAATAGAAGTGGCTGAAATGAGCTTCCTCCTCAGAGTGTCTGGACTCTCCCTCAGGGACAGAGGGAGGAGCTTGACTCAGATAAGTGGCAGAGGATGGATAACAGCTGATATTCCAGACTAGTTTTCTCCTATTCTACAAAGCATAAATCAATGCCAGATGTCTTAATCTGACAGTTAAAGAAAACAGGTCCTGTAAATTCACAAAAAAAAAAAAAAACAAGTCTCATTTATTGTTGAAGGTCATTTTGCCAGATTCTTTGGCAATATGTGTAAAAAATGTTAGCCACTGGGTCAATGGATATACTTGACAGAAGGAAACTCTTTTGAAATTTTAATGCCTACAGTTGCCTTGTGGGACATTGAGTGTTTGAGCTGGAATTTCCAAAAGGGCTCCGTAGAGGCTTAAACTCACGGGAACCTTTGATTAGGCAGGACCTAGCAGGAAACCAGCAAATTGATGCCAAGATTGAACATTTTGAAAGGGCTGTGGTCAGACTGTGGTTGATAGAGTGCTCCCATTTGGCAAAAGATTAATAAAATTAACAAGCCAGGGCACGCACCAGAGCTGCATAAATCAACAGAACTCCTGTTATAAAACGGCACGTAATGACAACAAATGCTTCACTGATTGTGAGAGGGCCGTTTCTTAAAAAGCAGGCCTTGTAACTATTACGTATATTTTACCCTTTAGAGACGTTTCTGAGACGTTAAAAGTCTTTATCTCTTCCACACAAACATGTAAACCGGTGAGAGTGAGACTGTTTTGTGTTTTTGCATAAAAACATATAATTTTGTGTCTTTTTAACCAAACAGAATCCAAAGAGCAGCTCCAGCTCCGCTCTCATGACACCAGAGAAGAGAAGGCACTATCTCTGGCGTACACACTCTGAGCTCTTCCCAGTGGTTTCCACCCACAGGGACAAAAGCCCAATGTGGAGAGACTGAAAATGGGGGAATGATAACCCTCCAAAGGGGAGAGCTGGGTTCTGAGGTTGCTGAAAAAACTCATGGAGGGGATTAGAGTGGGTGAATGTGTGCTGTGTTTGTGTATAATCTTGCATACATGCAGGTGTGTGACTAAATCTGTGTTTGCACGTGAATCTGTGCTCAGATGATCCTTGCGTGCACACTTGTCTGAACACCCTGGAGAAGCTGTGGACTGAGATGGGCTGATGTCAGGATTTTGAGGGAGGGGTTGTTTCACATTGCACGCTTGGATGGAGGTGGATTAATTTTTCTATCTGAAGGAGAAGCTGACAAAGAAGAGGGGGGGTGGGATTAAAAGAGTTGAATTTTAAACTAAGACTTGTTTACAGAGTCACAGAGTGTGTTGCCACAGGAAGACAGATATACTCTACCTGTACACTGCAGAGAGATTAGGAAAGCATCCAAAAATAAATGAGACAGAGGGTGGGGACGGGGAGAGAGCAGGTTTGGAGGATGTGCTGCTACGCTCAGTATGTGCAATTGTTTTTTTGGTCTCGTGTATATTTGTATCCATCTGTCTGTGTTAATTTAAAAGTCGTGCAGTGGATACTGCACAATAATTACTCGTAAAATGACAGGCTGCACACAGACCTGCCACAATAATCACACATTTACACATACACCCACACGCTCAGGCTGCTTCCACTTTTGTGTCAGTGGTGAACTCAAAACGACATTCACATCCTTTGGACAAACATAATCGTCTATTATCATCATTTATCCCTCAGGCAAACTGGACACTGGAGTGTGGCTGTGTGTGTGGATTTCACATGGGTATTAGACAACACACACACACACACAAGTATTTTATAAAACGCTGTTTTAAGCCACAGGGAAATGCTGAGTCAAGGGAAGATCCTGCACCAATTATCTGTGGAGTCTCCTTTTAGTTTATTGTTTTGGCTAATATTATGTGTATTTTTATTTAAAACCCAGCAAAACCCTGCATGCGTTTGTCTAGAGGTACAAAAACTGCTCTGACATTTTAGACAATTAGCAACATAAAAGCCCATCATCTTCTTTTTTCCCCTCTGCACTGCACCCTGTTAAACAATGAAAAGTTTAATTATTGGCTGAGTGTTTTAGTTTCTTTGAAATGATGTATAAAACTTGTGCCAGGGACCATCCAACTTTTAAATGACCATTTATTTCAGATCAAGTAAATCCAGCAACAGTTATGAGGGAATAAAAGTGAGAAAGGATGGGAAGGGAAATGCGGGACGAGGCATGAAAGGAGGATGAATGAAGTGTTAGACTGCAAAATGAAGGAAAAGAAGGTGGAATATGGTCGCTTTTAAATGCACATTTCATATAGATGGTTTTTTATCTCACCCACTCAGTCCCTTTCTCTCCCACTTCCTCATCCACATGCAGGTCAGCTGCGAGAAAGTGAAGAGTGCGAAAAAAAAAAGATAGGGACTGTGGCAGCAAGCGGTGAGAGATAGAGCATCCTGCACTCTTCTGCCAATCAGTCTCTTCTGTCAGGCATTGCGGTGTGTGCCGCTTGCTACGAGTCATGCAGGAGCCCTTCCATTTAACTTGGTTATGTAAAAGGTTTTCTCCAAGGCCTAAAGGAGGCGAGTGCCAGTGACTAGATAAGGTCCCCCGTATACCTGATGGGCCCTGCTGCAGGGAGCGAGGAAGGGTGAGGTGGAGACCTAAAGACTCTACCAAATACTGGAGGAGATGGCTGTGGGTGTAAACACAGAGGATGGGCCAAGGGAGAGGAAGAGGATGGGAGGGTGTGTGTGTTTCTGTTATAATTTAACAGATTTAAAGTGTTTTCTGCTGCCAGTTTGTGTCAGTGTTCCTTAATAATAAACTTTGTTCTAAATATGTTGGTGTGCTTATCCCTTCTGTTTTCTGGTTAGTATCTGGATGTTCTTTGCTCTATTGGTAAATTTAACCTAATGTGTCTTGTAAATTCTTCTCTAAGATATAAAGTATATTGTTGTAATTGATATTCATATCAGAATAAAAGGTACTGTATTTAAAAATATGATTGAATTCCATCAGAACCATTGTGGCTTTTGCACAGAGCTCAGTATAAGTGACTAATTAAACCAGGTTGAAAGACATGAAACATTTAAAATCAGCCATAAAGCTGCTTTTATCTTACAAAAAAGACAAAGTGATAAGAGAAACAGACATGTTATTATTATGCAGCTGAAAGTTCTCAAGTTCTGGTTCATCATCAGCAATTAGAGCTTTTAACCATTATCTCTACACTCACTGGCCACTTTATTGGGTACACTTTGCTAGTACCAGGTTGGACCCCTTTTGCCTTCAGAACTGCCTTAATCCTTCATGGCATAGATTCAACAAGGTACTGGAAACATTCCTCAGAGAGTTTGGTCCATATTGACATGATAGCATGACGTCCCCCACACCATTACACCACCACCAGCAGCAGCCTGATGCTTTCATGTTGTAGATGCCAAATTCTGACTCTACCATCTGAATGTCGCAGCAGAAATCCAGACTCATCAGACCAGGCAACATTTTCCAGTCTTCTGTTGTCCAGTTTTGGTGGGCCTGTGTGAATTGTAGCCTCAGTTTCCTGTTCTTAGCTGACAGGAGTGGCACCTGATGTAGTCTGCTGTAGCCCATCTGCCTCAAGGTTCGACGTGTTGTGCGTTCAGAGATGCTCTTCTGCAGACCTTAGTTGTAACCAGTGGTTATTTGAGTTACTGTTGCCTTTCTATCAGCTCGAACCGGTCTGGCCATTCTCTTCTGACCTCTGGCATCAACAAGGTACTTTTGGCCCACAGAACTGCCGCTCACTGGATGTTTTCCCTTTTCTGGAACATTCTCTGTAAACCCTAGAGATGGTTGCGCGTGACAATCCCAGAAGATCAGCAGTTTCTGAAATACTCAGATCAGCCAGTCTGGCAACAACAACCATGCCACGCTCAAAGTAAATCACCTTTCTTCCCCATCCTAAAGATCAGTTTGAGTGGCAGCGACTCGTCTTGACCATGACTACAGGTCTAAATGCATTGAGTTGCCACCATGTGTTTGGCTGATTAGCAATTTTTGTTAACGAGCAGTTGGACAGGTGCACCCAATAAAGTAGCCAGTGAGTGCATATCTCTCAAAATACAGTAATATTTAAAAGTCTGTCCTAAACCACTGTGTAAATGTTTATTTAAACCCTGAATTGAATAAAACACACCACTATAACTCAAATGTAACCCTCCTAATAGGTTTGTATGTTTTGCAGAAAATTAAAAAATCTGAATACATTTTAGTGTTTTTTTTAAACCAAGCAACCAAACTCATAATCATTATGTCTTTTTTGTTGTTGTTATAAATGAGTAAGACTGTGTTTTATATACATGCTTACTGAATGGGAAAGGCACGCTCACCTTTTTCTCCAATACTTCTAATTGCTCTTTATAGAAACTGGAAATGGTGGCCAGCTCCTGTTCTTTCCGCTCCAGTTGTTTAGCCTGGGAAAGAAAATTAAAAATAAAAAAGAGAGAGGCAGAGAGGAAGTAAGAATGAAAGCAGGGATTAAAAACGGAATTTAAAATGACAGAATATGAAAAACAGCAGCTGCAGACTTTGTTTACGTTGAGTTGTGACGATGTCACATAAACAGCCTGAGCACATGTGAGTAACCACTGAATTCTGACTGTAAAATAAAAGTAAAGTAATAGATTCTGGTTTGAATTAATATTAAACTTATAAATAAATTCATAAAATGATATCTATGAATGGCTAAAACTAAAGATAATTGGTTAGATGAACATAATTATACTCTTCACAGATGACAACATCTGGATCACAAACCAGAGCAAAAATATATAAATTTCTACTAGACTGATAAAAAACCACAACAAAAGTACATGTGAATACATATTTTACCTCTAATTTAAGAAGAACAGTGACCGCCATGCACACACTCTTAAATCACATATTATAAAAGAGCTGCATCACCGTTCTAAACCTGATTAAAGACACGGAGCTCCTCGATGTGGCTGCATGCTGCAGTTTGGGAGTAAATTGCTGAGTCTACAATTCAGATCTCTATTGTGTTTCCCAGGGCGGTACCTGGAACTGTTTTTATCACTGTGCAATCAGATTTTAAGCACACAAGTGTGCTTGTGTTACAAGCTTAGCTACAAAATACATTATTTATATCCTTTAACCAGCAGGGAGTAGATAAAATACTGGAAACTATTGCTTCAACAACATATTTAAACCAAATATGAAAAGCATAAAGTTCAATCTTTCACAAGTACGTGGTTAAAAACTGCCTGCTGTGTTTTCTCAAAAGTATTTTCCAGGAACTTTTTATTATACACTGCTCCAAAAAAAAAATTAAAGGAACACATTGAAAACACATAAGATCTCAATTGTTAAAGTGCCTGTGACTCCATATTTAAATCAGTTTATATTAAACAGGTGTAATCTTTGATGCCTCTAGATTAGCGTTGCACCATTATAACTCAAAATACGCTGTAATTATTTCCTAACGAGCAACTCAGAGATCAGAAGAAAGCGCCGCCTTCCGGTTCTGCTGGATTTCTCCTTATTTGGCAGCCTGGCACTTCTGCTGCAGCAGGGGGCAGTGCCGTCGCGTGAAAGAGAAACGAAACTGAAACTAAACACTACACGGTCTATGGGCAATGGCGGCGGCACTGCCTCGCTCCAGTTGTCGTGAACGTGCATGCGGGAGGAGAATTTACCATATAAGCAAGTCCGGATCACTATGACCTCATAGCGGGCTGGAGTGAAAAAAACAGTTTGAAACCTGGGTCTGAAATCTGGAAGAGCTTCTCACTGGCTGTACTAGGAGACAGATGGACGCCGTTTTTTGCTCTTTCTGGCAGGTTTAAGGTGAGAACTCAACGTTGCAACATGATAGATAAGTCAGAAAACATGGAAACCGATGTCATGGGCACTTTAAAAAAACCATCCTGCTGGATATCCATTTCATACTGATATGTTAAGAACCATAGCCTGCCATATCTTTTGATGTAAATGAAAATGATCATCCTACAGAGAGATTAATTTGAAGTCACCAAGAACTTTAAACTGAAAAACTGATGCAGCAGCAGGCTAGTCCAGAAGAAATGTCATTGCAGCATCTCAAACTGGTTCTCAGTGCTTTTTCTGGCCTTCGCGTTTGTATGCATGGCTGACTAAATCAGAGTACCTTATGAGATGACAGATAATGTCCTGGGGTTTCTCCGCCCAGATCCTGATCAGGGTATCGTTGAGCTCCTGGACAATCTGAGGGACAATCTGGCCGCGTTGGATGGACCCAAACACGATGTTCTATAGAATTCAGGTCAGGCCAGTGTGGAGGCCAGTCAATGGTATAAACTCCTTCATCCTCCAGGAACTACCTGTGTTCTCTTGCCACATGAGGCCAGAAATTATTTAACAGGAGAAACCCAGGACCTACTACACCAGCAAGGGGTCTAAGGATTTCATCCTGATACCTAATAGAAGTCACGGTGCCATCATTTATCCTGTACAGGTCTGTGTGTCCCTCCATGGAACTGCCTCTCCAGACAACACTGACCCAACACCAAACCCATCATGCTGATAACATGACATTGACTACAGCTTCTTCAGACCCTTTCATGACATGAGCTCAAAGTCAACCTCCTGAAGTCTGTTTCTAAAGGCTTGGTCAGAGACATTCACACCAGTGACCTGTTGGAGGCCACTTTGTAGTGGAAGTATTCATCCTGGTCCTCCTTGCACAAAGAAGCAGGTACTGGTCCTGCTGATGGGTTAAGGACCTCTGACAGCCCAGTCCAGATCTCCTAAAATAACTCCCTGACTCCTGGAATCTCCTCCATGTTTTTGAGGCTGTGCTGAGAGACACAGCAAAACTTCTGGCTAAGACACGTATTGATGCATCGTCCTGGTGGAGTTGGACTGTCTGTACAACCTCTGTCGCTACCAGTAGTGATAGTGACCCTAGTCAAATACCAAACTACTGAAAAGCAGTACAAAAAAGATGAAGAGGGAAAAAATAGTCTGTAGCATCCACCTGAAAAAAAAAAAGAATTTCTGTTTGTG
This sequence comes from Callopanchax toddi, assembly GCA_006937965.1. NCBI lineage: Eukaryota > Metazoa > Chordata > Actinopteri > Cyprinodontiformes > Nothobranchiidae > Callopanchax > Callopanchax toddi. The sequence continues at coordinate 1,183,113 of SSNR01000047.1, read as the reverse complement.
GGGTTGTCTCATTGTTGCCCCTTTGTTGTACCTGCTGTTAATTTCCTTAACACCAAAACAGCTGACACTGATTAACGACCCCGTCTGCTACTTAACTGATCAGATCAATATCCCAGAAGTGTAACTGACTTGATACCATATTCTGATTAAAAAAAAGTCCCTTTTTTTTTTTTTTGAGCAGTGTATTTTTTTAATCACACCAAGTATCCAGTCAAACTAAAAACTTTTCATGTTTGGAGAAGGTGTTTAATGATGCACTTTAAGAAAATGCTCTTCAATTTTTCAGTATCGCTATTGATATACTGACATAATGTAACACAACTTACAAAACTATAGAGGTAGCATGACGCTGGCACAGCTGTGGCAGGAGCTGACATGGAGTTGCTGACATTAGGATGAGGTGAAAGACTTTAATAAGCCCACTGAGCCGAGCTTTGACAGGCAGCAAGATAGAGGACTGGCAGCAGGAAGACCCGGAGTTTGGGCCATGGCAAAGCAGCATGCAAGCAGAGGAGGACAGAAGGCAGATGTCAAAAAAAGGACACTTTAAAAATAAGTTGGCAGTTTAGCCTGAAGACAGACATGTTCATTTTATGAAAAGTTTCTATGGAAATAAGATGCAACTTCAAAAAACACATTTTAAAGGAAAGAAAACCACACCGTTTAAGTTTATTTTATAATTTAAACAACAAATGAAAACTTATTTTCACGAATAAATAAAAATCAAACTAGCAGACAAACAAGCAAAATAAAAAAGACAGAAACCAATGAGCAGATGTTAGTAAGCACTGTCAAGCTGCAGGCTGGGCAATTAAGTCATGGTGCTCTATGTTACTTCAGAGTACATCAGTCCTAAAACGGGCCAGAATTTACTTGTCGGAATTCACATGCCAATTGAAAGAGATTCACTTTCAAATACATCAGGCGTGCATGAAGAGCACTTCCCTACGGGGGTGTCAACAGTGGGCAAATATAGTACTAACAGTATGTTTCACAAAAAAACACATAGTACTAAATGTACACATCCACCTTTTCGTTTGGCTTCTCATGTACTTGCTCATAAAAAGAACGTTTTATCTTGGTGACAGTTAACTAAATAACATATTTTACAATAATTATCCTCCGGAATGATCGACACAATGCAAGAATCAGTTGAAGAAGCAAACAATCCTACAAGTCACTGCTTTATTTTTGAGGCAGTGGCTCAAGGGAGTTTTAAACTGTTCCATTTCTCATTTTTAACTTTTAATTTTTACATTTTTGTATTTTTTATATTTCATTGTTATGTGGTTTTACGGGTTGTCAAAACGTTATTTTTATTGTTTGTTACTTTTAATTCTAGGTATGAGTACAGCTGTTGTATGAAATGTGCTTGACTTGACAAACTTCTTACAGCTAGCTGTGCTAATATTAGCATGCAGGCAAACAGAAGCAACAAGTAAGGATTTGGTTTCTGCAGACGTCTTATTATTTCTCTCCTCATTTATACCAGGATTACAGCTAACAATGAATCTGTTAACATCTCTGAAATGAAAAACACAATGTCTTTTGCTGTAGTTTTGTGTAAAGCTACTGTTGAGTATACATGTAGTTGCTTTATACTTCAGCTGCCACTTTCTGAGCTAATGTGTAAAACCTCCTGTCTGTCAGCACTTGAATAATTATTGTTAAAAATACATGATCAGGAAAGTTCATAAATCTGACTGCTGTATGTGATGGATTGTTTAATTCTCTTTGAAGCATGAAAACATGCAGTCTGTAGTGGTTGGCCGACTCTTTGCCCGTATGAATTTATGAATCCAATCAAATCAGTAAGGGAATGAGTAAAGCAGAGCTACAGATGTATCACCATGGCATGGTTACTGAAAACTGGTAGCAAATAAGGCAGCAAAAGACGGCAGTGGGACCTGGATTCATGTGTCATAGTGTAATGATGAGTGATTACTGTACCCACGCTGTGCATTAGTAAGAGTTCTAAAGATCAGATGGAACAACCTCTTCTCTGACTGATCCACTCTTTATTTGTGCTTTTAATGACACATTGGATACAAACATGCAGACAGCCTAACATACCACTGATTGACTTCACATCTACTGTAATCCAGCATAATCTCATCCTAACTTAACAGACGCATGCATCACTGACGAGCACATCTGTAAATACCTACACCGCCTTCATTCTGCTTTCCCCTTTCTGCAGCGGCTGTTTGATGCTTAGAGGATGTGTGTAGATGTGTGTTTGCATGTGAAACCACCTCCGCCAGAAGCACAGATGATGTGTAATTTTCTAGCTGAATACCTCCCAAAGTGTTGTTGTGTGAAATGGTGGTGGCAGCACACTTGCAGTCTTGCTTTAAAGCACAATGAAAACATGACATTTGAATAGAGAAGAAAGACTGAAAGGGAGAGAGAGAAAGAAAAAAAAAGCACAAAAAGTACGAAGGCAATATCACTGCTGCTTACCCATGCATCCAAATCTGCTGGCTAGGAAACAGAAAGAACAAGGGTTAGAGGATAGAAAGTAGAGCGATCAGGAGGGTTGGAAGTAATGTTAGTAAGTCCAAGAAGAATGTGAACAACTAAATTACGGATATAAAGAAGGTGAGGAGATGAGGGTATACTAATGAAACGGACATCCAAAACTGTTTTGTATCTTTGTCTCTCTCTCCTCTAGTTCACAAACCTTTACTCTTATTTTCTTGAAATTGGACATATTTATAGCTAGAGCTTCATGGAAGAGATGTGTTGAGTGTCTGGATATGCAGTTCTTATATTTTGGATACATTTTTGGACAAAAGTGATTCAACTTAGTTTTTTTACTGTTCTGATCCATTGAGAGATTTGTGCATAAACATCTTTGTAGTTTTGCTATTTTACTTTATACGATTGGTTTTATACATTTAAAGTTCAAGGTTATCACTACGAGATATCTGGTTTAATTAAAATATAGAAACTCAAATCCTTTCATGTCACTGATTAGGTGTAAGAAACTAAATGGTTTCTATTTTAGGCCACTTTCGCACAGGATGAAGTTAAAAAACTGTCAGAATGTGGATGGTGAGGTCTTTAGGAACGTACTAATAATGATGTGGGTTCACCAATATGTGTGATAGGTCCACGGCAAAGCTGTAGTGATTTGTCATTGAGCAGCCTATCAGTGTCATGAGTGAAGAGTGGTAGAGGTGACAGATGCTATTCATTATGTGGAACCCACATACACTGATGTGATTGGTTGTGAGGAACTTAAAGCAGGATTGGACACTTAATGACTAGATTATGAACCCATCGTGCCATTAACACATCATGTTAACATGTATTATCTTCTAGCATGTAGCTGCATCTTGATGTAGTTTGAGTGGGTCAAGGTGCTAGGACAGGACCCAGGGTTTAGTGAAATTGTTGGCACATGTCGTATCAAACAAGCTGCTGGTAGAGAGTACTAAGAATGTTGCAGCTTCGTAGTAGCCTGCAAACTAAAGTAAGATTTGTAAATTTGTCACGATCCAGCCACCTTCTAATAGGTCATGTAGGTCAAGGAGAGCATATCAGGATCTTAATCCTGTGTGAGTGGAGCCTTATGTGCAATTTATAAATTTTAATGTGATTAAAAAAAAAGACTTAAACTCTATTATGGTACAGATTATTACTTGTAATTATCCTAGTTAATAAATACCTCTCACGACAGATGGTGGTTGTGACAGTGAGCCTTTCACTGCCCTATAACGATCATATTTTAAAATCATTATTAAAAGTCTGCAATGACAACTCTTGTTGACAAAAAACAAAATAAAGTTTCACAAAGAATGAAATGTTGGGAGTAAAATTTTAGCACAAGTAATTAAATTTCTATATGTACGCAGTTAAAAGGGCCGTGCCGTATGTTTACTACCTGTTTTACAACAACTCTTAGAGGGGTGGTTAAAACCTGAGGAGTTGCTGCTTACAGTTTAAGAGCCGCATGACTGTGTTTGCTGAACATAGCCGTAAAACATCATCACACACAATAGACTATCACTGAATCAGACAATGATCAGATAGACTAGCATGACGCCACACTCTGGCTCTTCTACAAAGTGCTCCCAGTCCGGTATTAGATACAGAACAGAGAGGGACAGATTAAAACAGTAGGTGGCTCTAATGTTGCCATGCCTCATAAAAACACCATTCAGTTAAATGAGGTGAACTCACAAAGCCAGTGGCTGTAGAACGGGTGTGTGCGGTTTTGAGTAATTTGTGTAACGGATACAGTCAGCACCATCTGTTAAACTTCCCTGCTCTTCGGTCGCTGGCCCAAAACTGAAAATGTGTCTGTGTGTGTGTGTGTGTGGACCCCTGCAGATTGCTTAAAGGAGTGTGAAGGTCCCATTTCCATAGACGAAAGACTTTAGTAGAGAGGTGAAGGGGCTTGTTGTGATGTAGACACAGATAAACACACACACACTCCCTGATGACCAATACAAAAATGAAGAGTCTGAATGAACTCGGCACACAAAAAACAGCCAGAAAAATTCTGCAATTAGACTGAGGTTAATTCTACTTGATTTTTAAATTCTTATGCATGAAGAATAAACCTGTTGCTCGTTGTAACGGCACATGAAACATAAAAGCAGAAGATAAGAACAGACGCTATTAGCCTGAAATGTCTAGGACATAAAACATAAAATGATATAAACGTTTTGGGTGTATTTCTAAAAATGCATGCATATAGATTAACTGCAGCCATAAATGTTTGTCTTTGAAATAACTGTGGAAATATACAGTATTTCATAACAGACCCACACATTCAAAGCTGCAATCCAAAATAAAACAACTCCCCGTTTTCCTCAGGAGAAAGTCTTTACTGCATAAAGTACAGACCACTTCTCTTGCTTTAGTCGGGAAAACAGCATGCATGCTTCTTACAATGCTACCTAAAACCTTGCTTTAACATTCTTAGACTAAAAATGTATGTTTTTAGTCTTAAATCTAAGTAAATTAAACCACAAACAGTGAATCATGTTCATCACAAAAACCGAGCTGTCCCATTTTCAAGTAACGCTTTAATGTATTTGAGTTTTTCATGACACTAAATTGAAGCTGGGGTCCAGCCAGAGATTAATTCATGCATATCAACAAAACACAAAACCCTCTATATCCACAAAACTCATTTCTAGGTGAAATGGGGCAAATATTTATCAGCATGGAAAAAATTAAGGCTGTTCCGTGAGTATAAACACACTAATTTCATGGATCTCGTTACATTTGATTTTGTATGCTTAGCTGAGTGTGTTTGCGGCATGTAGCGAGCAGGTCACCAGATGCACCAGCTTGGCAATGCTTCATGCTCGATTTAGACTTGAAATCTTAACCATCCAGCAACACAGAGTGTTTGTGTCTACGTCTCTGTGGGAGAGGAGAACAGAAAGAGAGAGAGAGAAAGAGAGAGGGACACTGTGACACAACAAAACCATGTGTATTTGTGCGTGAATGACAGAACGAGACCTTTTGGTCTCCAACACCACCTCACATAGTGTGGAACGCTTCCTTGGAAATCAATTATGTAAATACGGAATTATGCAAATGGCACATGTGAATAATTCTGTGTGTTTGGGGAGGAAAGATTTTGGTGTGGCTTTATACTCGGAGTCAGGAGAGGAGAGAGAGAGAGAGGGAGAGAAATGAGGAAAGAGGACTAAAATGAGGATTAGTCTGGAGAAATGTCACAGTGTGCACAGTTAAACTCCTGATTTGGCTTTTTAATTAGCAGGAAAGAGGTGGAGAGACAGGGAGAACGACACAAATACAAACAGAGAGGAGAAATCATAGCTAATACACCGACAGCTTGATTCTGTCACATCTCAAAAGTACTCACATTTATCATGTGTGCTGATGATTTCTAAAACTTCAGGGTGTGTTTTAACATGTTAGTCCACAATGCTGGCACATCAAGACATGTCAGTAACTTCATTTCATGCAAACAAATAAACTCAGGCATCGTGTATTTAAAAAATGACATGTAAAACATGTTGTTTAAATCTGATGTACAAGGGTCAGATGAACAACTTTATCCCAGCGATGACAAGAATATCATCATACAAGAATGTATGTGCTGCACAACACTTCTTTGTTCAACGCTTCTTCTGGTGCCATTCCTGCTGTTTAGTGTCATTGTGTTCTCATTAGCAATGCCTACTGTTAAAGAGGGAAATTAATGCAGCGACAAGCTCAAACTCAAGTGTTTTTCATTCTCATTGCATGAATCAACTCATGTTCGGGGGGTTAACTTGTGTTTTTTTATTTATGTTACGGAAAATGCATTCAAAATTGCATGCAACACATCTGCTGTCTTGGAGGTTTATTTAATAAAATCCATTATTTTCCCAACAGGTCTACTTTCAAAACACAATTGAAACAGTTCACATTATGTTAATATAATGTTGGATCTATGTTGCACTTCCTCTTATTCCTCTTAAGTGTCTGAATGTCACCTAACAGCAACTTTTCAGCTTTATTGTTACACAGTAGAGTTCTGCATCTTTGGACTGTGGCCAATGATTCGATTCTTGAAAGACACACAAGCAACTCGATATGATTCAGTCCTTAAAGCTTCACTCGGCAGCTTGACAAACAATGTAGCTTTTAACGTTTTTTTAATGCCTCTTAACAACGTTCTAACATAGCTATAAATATATTGTGGAGATTTTAAAAAACCCAAAAGAAATCAATAAAGTGATTGTCCCGCAGTTCTCTAAAAACTTCAGCCAATCCTATCGTTGAGTCCGAGCGATAGGATTGGACAATCCAGCCGTCTGTCTGCTGCACTGCTTGGATCCACCATTAATGCGCATGGGTACATTTTACAGCAGAACATCCCGGAAGTGAGAGGAGGACACAAACAGCTGGCTGTTAGCACTTCCATTTTAGGAAAAAATACCAGTCCCCCCCAAAAAAAACACCTTTTCAGCTAGCAGAAAACTAAAAACGTTTGTCGGTAAAAAGAGGACAAACCTGGGGAAGCGTTTCTACGGCTGGAGTTCTGTTTTGAACAGTTACCGTGGCAAAGCATGGTCCCACGTCGGGGAAAGGCTGGCCTATACGGATTTTATCCGACGGGAGGGGTGAGTGCTCTGAGACGTGTTTCTGTAAAATAGCTAGCGATACGTAGCTTGTTTACAACTTTGCCGAGTGCAGCTTTAATACAACTAATATGAGGAAACCACTTAAGATGTCATCAGAAATTAAAAACTGATAGGCAGTGTGTGCAATGAGAAAGATTCCCTATCAGATTACACCATTTCACTACATGTAGTACTTAAAGACAAACATGTTTTTAGCAGTATTAAATGCCAATTTCATTCCCATGATGTAAGACTTTTTAATCTCAATTCATCTCTGATTCTGGTCTTTCTTTTTTTCCATTAATTCAAAGCTTTTAACAGGAGAACAAGACAACAGTTCAAGTGTCTATGCATTTATCATCACACCAACACCTGTGGGTGATATACACACATTTACATGCTCCCGCAAATTAAAACAACCACACGCACATGAACACCTACACGTGCAGGCTAACAAGGTGTAGCAAAAATACCAAAAGAATGAATTGGTTAGTCTGGCTGTTCTCTCATTAAATGTGAGTTTTTGTCACATAACCGTGGGAGGTTAGATGAATTAACACTTCATCATCAGCCTTCCCTGCCATCACAGACTGTCACTGAGGCAGAAAGTGAAAAAGATGGAGATGTGAGAAAGAAGATGCAGAGGAAGGAAGGTATTTGGAGTAAGAGAAACGGGTATTGTTTGAAACTGTTTGACAAGAGTGAAGGATTGAGTTGAACAACACAGAAAAACAAAGAACACGGGAATCCTCTACCTTTTCTACACATATACACAAAATAAGTCAAAATAATTCACTTTCAGACATTTCAAAGATTGTATTTTGTTTGTTTCTTAAACAGATGATTATATCTGTCAGCTCAGCCTTGTGTACTTCTAAGGTACAATGTTAAGTTTTCAAAAAAGCTTGGGTTACATCCTCTATGTTATATGTGAAAAGTATTCTTTTGTTTTTTTCAAAAGTTAAAATCCAAAATTAAACTCTTACTAAATCAAACTGGGTCACAAAACATTCATTTTTGACTCATTTCAGGATTTTTTACTTTTGACTCATTTGCCCAGAGACAAATAACTCTGCTCCTCTATGAGAACAATCCTCCTGGAAACATTCGCTTTCTCTGGGTAATAAGTCTTGTCCAGCTGTCTCATTACAACCCAAAGTCTCTCTGATGGGAGAGGTTTTCAGCTCCTACACTTTGTCCTCTGAACCGACAGAGGTTCAGCACTCACCGATCAAAATCTCCCCATCCGAAGAGCGCTCTGCTCGTCGGTAATTACTGCTGCACAAACTGAGACACTGTGTGTGTATCTGTGAGTGAGCAAGCGCACACAAAGGGCTTAGCTGCTGTAACATGCAGAAAAGATGTCAAGTCTGTGATAACACTAGCTGATAACGTGTGATTTAGACATGTGTGAGTGTGTGACTGAATCGCTGCTGAATGTTTTAGTAAGTTTAAATGAGAAGGAAAGTCAACATGTCAAAGCATCACCAAGATGAATGCTTCAGTTCAGTGAATCAATTCCAACATAAACCTCTCTTAACTGACGCCCAGTCTCTTAACTTGTTTTTTTTATTATTAATTCTATTTATTGATTCATGTCTTTTCTCTCATTTTTATCTATTTCTTCCCTTCTTTCTGATGTTTGCTAACAAACCGGTCGGCTCACCTACTGGCAGTCAGAGTATCTGAATCTATTACTTTAAAGCTTCTTCTGTTTTTTACCCACTGTGTTGCTTCTCTGTCTGTTTATTGCTGGGGTAGTTTTTGTCTCTGGCCTGAAGCTTCCATGTTTTTCCTGTTCAAGCCCCTGCCTGACTTAATGTCTTTGCAACAATGTCTTCCAGTTCTTGTACGGTGGGGAAAATGAAAAACAACTGAAACATAGATACCATCAAATACAGGCTTTGTTGCACACATTGTGCATGATAAAAATGTGACCACTAATAATCACTGAATAATCATTTTTTGCAGATTTCCTTGCAATCTGCAGAAAATAGTGTGCAAACAATGTCTGAAACCCAGGAATCTGTGAGTATCTAGTATATGGTCCTAATGGTCAAAGTAAGATGACTCAAGATAAGCTGAAGTGACGTATCTAGCATGAAAAAAGCAAAATGAAATTATAGCAGTTGACAAATGTTACCTCAGGCTGGTTATCAGGAGGGGATGTGTTAGTAAATAAATGTTAATTAAGAGCAGGAGTGTCGGCGCTGCATGTAATCACAAAGATAAAGAAAATTCAATTAAAACATAATGGTTAAAAAAAAAATCAATAGAAGAAATGTGCTGAAACGAGTTTTTTTAATCTAACAAATGCCTTTTGGACTCAGACAGCAGGGGGGCCTGCTGGTTAGCAGGAACATCTTGTAGCTGAAAGGCTGCATATTCAGTGCAAAACATTTACAGTCTCTTCAAGTGTGATTTCCTGGTGATTCTACACAGCAGCTGGGCAGCACTGTTAACGCGTGTGGCATCGACGGCTGACGTCCGAGTGTTTGTCTTCTCAGGTCTGACTTTAATGAATGTCAGGCTTTTCACCCTGGGTTTCATCATCGCTCTTTTGGACAGTGTCGGGATCTGTCCAATGAGTCATCCCTCACACACACACACACACACACACACACAGAGTAAGAAAAGATTTTTAAAAAGAGCAAGACAGGAGGAATGAATTCTGGGAGAACATGTTGCCCAGCAGCACATGTTGCGGAGCAGGGCATGCATTCATCCTGCGTTTAAATTTATGACCAAACGTGCTTCAACACTGCCACCTAGTGATGCTTCACAAGATTACATCCCATTTACACAACGTTGGTCAGTAACAAACCTTCAAACTAATAAAAAATTAAAATAAAAAACACTGATCAAACCATAACTTAAATCCCCAACCAGAGTGGACTATGCTAAAATAACAAAGTAAATCAGAATTAAAGAGATACATGATTTTTTGAAGCCAAAAATCTGTAAAAAGTGTTAAAGGAAGCAGGAGGTGTGAGAGAACTGGGACATAAGGAGTGGCCAAATGGGCTCCTAATCTTTTATCACACATTCCAGTTTACAAGCTGCAAAGCTGCAAAATTCCCATATCATTATTTATAGATGAATAAATCTGTCAGTTTTATTCTGCATTAGGTTTCCACAATCTGATGTTGAAGAGCCATGGTTCTACCACTGGTACCACTGGTAGTACTCAGGATCCCTTTAGTGGCACTCAGAGGACATCTTGGTATCAACTATTTACATGTGGAACAACAACCTAATTACCCATCCTAAGTGTGAAGTAATGCTAAAAAAGCAGAGATAAAAGAAAAGATGAGTGTTTCAAGCAAATCACTTCCTTTGCTCCATATGGAAGCTAATTGATATAAAAGTACAGCAGAGAATATTTCAAGAACCTGTGGAAACTGGGGTGGACTACTACTTAAGCAGCACCAGTGAAGTTTCAATAGAACTCGCTAGCAACAAAAAGTCTAACACAATGTAGAAATAGAAGAAAAAGAGCCAAGATCACACAACATATGTGGTGCTGTTCAAAATGGCTAAATCACAAAACACATCTTATCCTGCACCCATCAACCAGAGTTAGTCCAGCTCTAGTCCACAGTCAAATGACTTTATGGAGTTTGTGTAACCAAGAAGTACAACACAAGAAAATACCCAAATGACCTCCTATGTTACTAAACATCTGAATGAAGAAGCTTTGTATTGAATGTTTTTGCAACATTCAACTGAAGGTGGTGTAAAATAAACAATAACGTCATGGTGGTTTGACTTATTAACTTGTTCTGTGGCTTTTAATACCCAGAACAACAAACAATCACCTATAAACACTCAGACAGGCAGTGAACGTCTAACTTTCTCACCCACCTGACAAGCTTCTTAAATTCAATAGCTCCAAGCAGCTGATTGTTATTGTCTGAGTGTGTGTGAGAGGTGCTCAACACAGAATACCTGTGCAGGCTAATTGCATTTTGCTTGCAGTGGGAATGACACCTTCAAGGTGGAGAGAACAGTCAGGGGAGGGCGGGAGGGGGTGAGCAAACAAAGGAGGTGCAGAGAGAGGAGAAAAGAATAAGTGCTAATGTTAACTGTTCATAACTTCAGTCAAGGCGCAACGGTTAAATATAGTCTGAGAACGAGACAGGGTGACGATGTGAGAAGAACGCCAAGATGTTCACTTGAACCTTTCTAGGAAATTGCAGGAATTTAAGAAAAAGAACAAAAAGTGAAACGATCTACACAAAGAAATGTTTGATAAGTCAAAAATGATTATTTAAAGCAGAATGTCTTTTATTTCCAATTTATTTTATCTATTTATATTGTATTTATCTAAAACACTTGGTTTTAAAAGGTGCTTGAGAAATAAAATATTATTTCTTAGTAATTATGAATGCATGACTTTGATAAATGAAGATGAGTGAAGAAAAGCTTAAGCTACAACACTTAAAACCCATGGAAAAGTTGTCTAATAATTTCCATATCTTTCATATTTTGTCACATTTTCTATACAGCATACTCAAAAAAAGGGGATATTTTTTCATAACAGAAATATAATGAACAGTATCTTACCCATTATTAATGAATGGGCAATTTGGCTTAGCAACTTTTTTGTGGCTGCCTTTCAAACTGCTACACTTAATATTACAAATTAAATTCAGTAATATTATTCATTAATGCTGAATTAGAGACGCCAAAAAGTAGTTCCAGAAATTTAAAAGAAAAGTTTACTTTAAATACATTTACAAATTCTGCATATAAAGCATATAAATTATGTTTTCATTAGTTAAAAATACATAAATACAGTGTTCATGCTGTTTAACAGCTACTTTTGTAAATACATTTCTTGTTGCCACCTTACAGAAACAAATAAAACTTCAGAACAACGTAAATTTAATCACTACTTTTTAAGAAAGCTGCAGCAAATATCAGACATTTTACGCAGCAAAATCATAAAGCAAGTTTAAAAAATCCTGTAGGGACTGAGAGATAAGTTTAATACTGTAACACGAGACTGAACACCTTCCTAAATCACCTGAAAATGGATCAAACTATATTCAGATGTTTGGGAGAATTAATAACACAGAATCAACGCCATCAGGAACAGCTTAACTCTACTTAATTTCACAGTAAACACAAACATCCAGCCACCTGAGAATATTGACTGACCTATGTTTGAACCCTTCCTGCAACATCTAAACACAGACAGATTCTGATAGAAATCAGCAGAACCAGCTGACACACACACACTGCTATGCTCATGCAGTGACAGATACAGACACACTCGACACATCCTAGCAGTGCCGGTCGGTGCTGAGGCGGGGGTAAATGGCTAATTTGAGTGTTTGTGACAGGCAGCCTGAGGCAGTGTGGGCAGCAGCTCATCTCTCTGACAGGTATAGCCTTCACACCTCCTTAACCTCTTCATTGCCACAAACAGTGACACACAGCCTGCATGCTAGGAGGCCAAGAGTGCATGCAACGAAACCGACAAAGGAGGAGGGGCTTTGTGATGGTGCTACAGTGGCATTGGGTAATTACGTATCTGTGTTTTCCTCAGATATATAAGGCAAACAAACCGACTTTTAAAAAAGAATGTTTGTAGGTGCAAAGACTGAAGAAACTGAGCGTTCAGCTGTGTGTTTTTGTTTTAATATTTTTTTGTTTTTACTGTCATGCTTAATTTTATTTTTGTGCTCTGTTAAGAACTTTGTTAAATAATTCAAGTTGAGCTGAGTGTATCTATTATCTAAAAAGTGCATTCGGTCAGGTTTTCACTCTGAACAACAGCTGCATTTTATACAAGTAAGACATCAAGACAGGTGAGCCTAAACGAGTGTCAAAGGTAAGAGCAAACATGGAAGACAGGTGAGAAAGAAGGAAAAAGGTGGGAATGAAGAGGTAAGTGTGTGGTCACATAAACACATCTGCTGTCAACCTATTATCACCTTAGAAGAGATTTTTTAAAATCCATTTCCCTTCACTGTATTGTACAGGTAGAAATCTGTTTCACACCTGAAGATGCTGAAACGTCCACAAAGATACCCATCAAACAACTGCTGTCAAAATCTGTCACATACACCCATCATCAGGGCTCAGCCCTATTCTGCTCTGCAAGCACAAACAGAATACACCCTCCACTTCTACACACAACTAAACACGACACACGGACGCTGAGAGGTCAACCTGGCCTGTCACAACAAAAAGAAAAGTAGAAAACAAGATTTTAAAGAGAGAATATTGAGGTTTTAATTGCATTGCATCCATACCTAGTTTTCTAACCTGCTTCTGTTCTGTCTGTATTTATTAGTCGCCTGGAACATTTAGAATTCTACATTCACTGTGTATGAAGCTCCAAGTGAATTAAGTCCAGCGAGCGCTTATTAAGATCCAACTGAATATGAAATCAATTAAAATGCCCAATTCAACATTCTTTCTCATAAAGGTTGGATCTAATTTTCCATATAAATTCTTCAGTGCTTGTGTGTAAATACAACCTGTTTTTAATGTCACAAGATGAAATGCTTCATTATGTTGTACTGGAAGTTGTGAACTAGAGCCAGACAACATCACTCACCAGTAACTTGGTCTTTTCGTGCTCTTCGTGGGACTTGTGTTTCTCCAACATGAGGGCTGGGGTCAGCTCGCTCAGGTCTGTGGCTGCTGCAGCCTCCCTCTCCTTCTGGGCCAGTCTGGACAGCTGCTCCTGCACCAGAGCCTGCTGACGCTCAAAGCTGAAGTTAAAAAAAAGATGAAAACCATTAACGGTTGACGCTTTATTTATCCGATGAATGTCAGCTCAATGTGCAAGTCCTTCTTCATGCACAGACATAACTTAAAGGAGTCAGGGAGATATCAATTTTAGTATATTAACAGTCAAATACCAAAATATCTTCTGGATTTCTTACTTCTATCATTTGATGATAAGATAGAAAACAGAAAATTGTATCATTTATAAAATGATAATGTTGGTTAATTTGGTTGTTGAGCATCGTTTTCTGTAGCATACTGAGGATCCTTCTGAAGGAATGTGTTTTCATGCTGGTCAGAAAAAACATTTAACAAACTAATTATGTTCAAATTGTTTGATTGTGATGCAATTTTTTGTTTGTTTGTTTTTTATTTGACTTTATTCCAGATCTGAACAGCTGAACAATAAGTTATACAAACAATGAGAAACAGCCTGAGCGTTACGTTGGAATAATTAGGACTGTGCCACTGTTTTTAAATAGTGTGGCTGACTGTAAAGTATGGCATAATATAGCACAATATTTTTTATAGTTCCCAGCAACAAAATATAACTCCTATCAGTTCTTTCCCGTCAGCTTTAGTGGACAAATAAATGAGCAACCAAAAGTAGCGCCACGTGGCACTGAATCCACCTTTTGTTTGGTAAAAGATGTAAAAATACAAAATTCACCACTTCACCATCACCCCAAATGCATTCTATAAGTACTGCAGCTCAAAATTGATGGTAAAGTGATTTAAATGAATTAAACATTAACAATAATACAGCCGCGACCCGGACCCGGATAAGCGGAAGAAGACGAGACAATAATACAGGGTAACAACACATCTACTTTATGCCTATTAAACATATTAGTAAGGTTTTTTTAAATGCAAGAATTTAAGTTGAGTTATCTGTAAGTTTGGGTGTTGTGATTGATGACCAGCTGACCTTTAAAGATCATGTTGCCTCTGTCGCTTGTTCTTATCGCGTCACATCGTTTAACATACGAAATATCAGACCATGCCTGAAACAATACACCTCCCAGCTCCTGGTGCAGCTTATGATCATCTTCTGCCTTGACTGCAATGCCCTTCTAACTAGTCCTCCAGTCTGGGCTGTGAAACCTCTACAAATGGTTCAGAACGCAGCAGCGCGTTTGGTCTTCAATCAGCCTAAAACAGCACGTCACCCCTCTGTTCATTGTGCTCAATTGGCTACCCTTAACCGCCTGCACTAATATACAAAGTCCTCATGGTGAAATGAACTACCAAGCGCTAACAGTACAGTGTCTGTTTTCAAGAAACTCCTGAAGACCCAGCTCTTCAGAGATCATGCTCTGTATTCTTTCCCCACACCTGTCACCTCTGGCTGAGCCTGACTAGTGTTCATCCCACTAAGCAGCTTGCTGAAAGCCTCAATGGTAACTTCTTTGTTGCACAATCATTTGTAAGTCACTTTAGAAGAAAGCATCTGTCAAATGCATAAACACAAACATCTGGGTTACCTGCTACATTATGTGATTTATTAGACAGATTTGCTTTTTTATTCTAAACCATCAAGATCACACAAATTGCACTGCTAAAAAATACAATATAAAATATTATAGTCTAACAATGGCTGAGAGTGTTAGTGAGAACTTTTGGACGTTCTACCTATAGCAGGAAGGTTTATGAGAACTCCGACAACACTGCAACATGTCTGTTATGCAGACTGAGTAAATCAGCAGTGACAGGTCTCTCCACGTGTAGCTGTCAGCGCAGTAGAGGTGATATTTGACAAACTGCCACCTGCACTTGCAAAATGCTTATGTGTCATGGAGAGCCTAAATTATGTCTATTAGAAAATAAGTTTTGTTTTTGTTCAATAACAACATAATTTAAATATGCACTAAATTATAACAACACAAATCAAACAGGGGAGCTCATGTCAAGATGATAAATTACTTGTTTTATTGTTTATTGTTAATAATTTATTTATTATAGTTTATTAATTATTTTTACTGATCATTATGTTCTATAGTGACATTTACTTAAGATGTGAGACAAAAATTTGGTCTAATTTAAAGTTTTTTTTGTCCTTCTTTGTTTTGGTTTGAACAGCTGAAAAAATGAAATTCCCTTTGAAAGGTTGCCTGGTCATGAGTGAAAACAAGAAATAACCATGATAAAAACAACTTTCTACCTCATAAACAAATTCAGAACAATAAAACTTTGTTTATACTAAGGTCCAAAACAGAAGATAAATCAATTTTAAGCACAACGTATTAACAAAAATGTTGCTTTTCTAAATGTGTCTGATGTATGGAGTACAGTAACTGTGCGTTTACAAAACAAAGGCGAACCCATAAAGATCAACAAAATGAAGCAGTGACTTTGACATGTTTACTATACAAACACCTACTTTTTGCGCATCTCTTCCTTTATCTCTGTTGTTGAGGGTCCTGATGGTTTTGAATCTGAAAAATTATTATAAAAGTATAAAGAATATTAGCATATTACAGTTTTTCTCAAATGCTAAAACACATTTCTCAAATGTTTCCTCCATGTTCCCCAATGTCTAAACACATTTACCAAATCTATCCACCATTTTCCAATACCATAAACACATTTCACATGAAGACACAATTCACAAAACACAATCCTCCATTCTCATAAATCCAAACACATTTGTCCTTGCTAAAACACAAGTTGCAAACGAACTCTGCTCATATTCTCAAATGAACGCTCATGTGATGCAAAATACTTGCCACAGTCAGCAATATTTGAACACAATGAACACACCTGGTGTCATTCATTACACACAACAACTCAAAATTGAAGACACTTGTTGCTAATGCTGTGAGCACATGTATAAAAACAAGTTCAGAGTGCACAGTTTGCTGAAGATTCCAAACAAACACAATGGATGAAGGCAGAGTCAGGGGAAGAGGAATTTGAGTCAGAGGAGGGAGAAGAGCTGGCCATGGAAGAAGAGGAGCAGGTCAACGAGGAAGAGGAGTTCAAATCAGAGGAGGAAGAGGAGCAGGCCAACAAGGAAGAGGAGAAGGTCCAGGAGGGAGAGCAAGACAACCTCGCACCATCATTACAGACGACATGCGAGCAACAGTCATTGACCATGACATGACAATGGCTGAAGCAGGACTAAGAGTCCATCCAAACCTGAGTAGGGTCACCGTGGCCGTGTGGATGAGGTGATGTGTCCTGATGCAGCTCAGCGACATGATGCTGCACAGTGAATGTGATGTGTGTGTGTGTGTGTGTGTGTGTGTGTGTGTGTGTGTGTGTGTGTGTGTGGTGTGAATACAGTAAATAACAAAACTTCACACCCTGATCATGTTTTCAAGAGTACTGTTGTGTGTAATAGATTCTGTTTTTGATTTC
>SSNR01000047.1:1125594-1165892 GCA_006937965.1 Callopanchax toddi | reverse complement strand
CCCCCCCCCCCCCCCAAAGTTAATTTCATTCAAAATACTGTAAAACACATAAAAAAATAAACAATAAAATATACATAACCAAAAAAATCTAATTTGAACAAAAAGGAGCAGAACAAAGAAAAGAAATCGTATAATTTCTGCCCCCTTTTGCAAAAGAAATTATCTATACAATTTCTAATGTCAGACACACATACAGATTCAATTTGAACTCCGTCCTGTGCTTACTGTATTTCCAGATTTACGTAATCATGATCATTAGTTTGCCGTAATTTACATTTTCATAATTACTTATTACTCTCAATTTGGTACATTTTTTTAATATATTACTGTAAATGACATTGATTTTTAAATTTCCTTTTTAAGGTTATTCCATAATTTACAGTAACACCTATCTAGCATTGAGTTGTGTTACAGTACTGTGCATGTAGAATTTCCTATAGATTTATACTCTTCATATGAAACTCACAAATCTAAATGCCTAATCCTCTGCAGAGATCTAAGAAGATCCGTTACTGTAAAGTTTCTAAAAATATGCACTGGCAGTTATGAAACAAAGAACCTCCTCACAAATTGAGCATTGTGTTTTCAATTGCGTTGCTGTAGAGTGTAATGATGTGAATAGTGTTTAGATTTTTGAAAGCTTCGAGCTACCCTTTTGGTGTGAAAGTTTGAGTTTTGAGGTGAGAAGGTGTGGTTTTGTTTATGTAGCTTTAGAAAAGGGTGTTGTGTTTAGACATTGGGAAACATGGAGGACACGTTTGTGAAATGTGTTTTAGCATTTGAGAAAAACTGTATTTATTGGCATGTGCAGGTAGCAGGAAAACATCTGTCTTACCCTCGTTTAATGCTGAATCAATTTGAGAATATCATCTAAAAGCCAGATTATTCATACATATAAACACATTTTGAACTAAATTTGTATTTCTTCTTTCTAACTGTGTTTTACCATTTCTTAAAAAACAATCTGAAATAGTTGTGCAGTAGAACAGACCCTTTTTCTGATAAAGGCTCCTGTGAGACAGGTGATGTCATTGTTTCCAGTTAGGACATACTTGGTGGCTTGCGGCTGTCTGGAGGAGGCTCTGATGGCTTAGTACTTTCTGATTTCCAAGATTCCTTCATCCGCCGGAACACATCCTCTGAGAGCTGGACCAGAAAGTCAGCAAAAGAAAGAGTAATTTAATTAGAATGAAATGTACATTGTCTGATAAGCATGGGTGTCACCTTTAAGGGTGGGGTGATAGCAGAG
Organism: Callopanchax toddi; assembly: GCA_006937965.1. Taxonomy (NCBI): domain Eukaryota; kingdom Metazoa; phylum Chordata; class Actinopteri; order Cyprinodontiformes; family Nothobranchiidae; genus Callopanchax; species Callopanchax toddi. The sequence continues at coordinate 1,164,643 of SSNR01000047.1, read as the reverse complement.
TAATGGTAGTTTAGCCAACTAAAGAAAAAGTAGGACCAGAGGGGTAAATTGTGATTGGGTGGAGTCCAACCTGCATCATACTGTATTGTAGACCAGCCTTTGAGCAAGTCACTGCTCCACAGCACTCCTGACTTCTACCAACTACATGGAGTAAAGACTACATGGTGTCCCACAAGGTTCTGTGCTGGGGCCTCCCTGACCAGCACATCCTGAGCTCTTTCAAAGAAATCTCCTAGCATCTTTATCCAGATGACGCTCAACTGTATGTCTCCTTTAAGCCCAATGATCTGTCTAAACTACAGTTGTTGCAGGTGTGTTTAGACAAAATTAAAAACTGGATGCTAGAAACTTTCTACAGTTGAATGAGGACAAAACTGAAATCCTCATGTCTCTAGTTAAGCTTGTGTCTAAAGTCGGGGACTCTTGAGAGACCAGTGAATTCAGTGGTCTCTTTTAATAAGCAGCTCTGGTTTTTACATGAACTCCTGTAGATTAGGTCTCCTTTTCTGTTTATAATTCTAGTGTCAACTCTGTAACTATAAAGCACCTTATGATTCATATCTATAAGGCGCTACAGAAATAAAACTTCTTCTTGGAGTCTGATACTAATTTATTAACTACATTATGTTATATAAAGCAGGGGACTGGGGTTTATTTGAGGACATGGGACCTGTTTGGTGCTCAGCTCACCTCCTTAAACCCAACATAACCTCAATATCCTCATAACATCATTAGCATGCACTGCTACATATTAAAAGTAAAACTGTAATATTAGAGCATATACCTTCACTCCTTCAATAACTGTGACCTTCTCGTCTTCGTCCAGTCCGAACGACACATTCCTCGCCGTGCTCCCGTTTCCTCCCATATCTGCCCGTTCCCCCGGTGTATCACCGGGATTAGAGTAATACTAAAAGCACACTCGACTTTTGTGAAAAGAGGAAAACATAAATGATAGTCGGAGTCGCCGCCGGAGCGACTGGTGGTCAAAACATTACATTAAAGGTCATTCCAGCGGTGCAGTATTCTCAAAGCTCATTGGTTACAAGAAATCCTTCTCATCCAATGACCATCAGTAATGACTTATAGGCGCGTTATGCGTATGCAAGGGGTTTATGGGAGTTGTAGTTTTATGAACAAGTTCAATGTGGCTTCACCTGTTAGGAGACGTGGGTGGCAGAGCAGTTGTCTACTGAGGAGAGTATAAGGACACTGTAAAGAGAGCACTCACTCCTCAGGGCTGTGTCAAATACAGAGCAATACTCTCCCCAAGGGGACAATATAGGATATGACCAATATATATATTTAATAATAGTATTTAAGATACTGGTATATTAATTTCAATACCTCATATGTCTTCGTGAACATTTTATTGCCTTTTCTAGTCTGATATTGTTTAATTTTAGAAACATGATATTCAGCGACCACTAGGTGGTGCTGTTGGACCTATGTTTGCAAAATTAGCATAAAGAATGAAAAAAGTGCAGTACTCTAATGATAGGTTTTTAGTGCTTTAGCATATTAAAATAAATCATTAAAAAGATAAATACAGATTAAAAACAAACAAAAAAGTGACTTAAATGCAATACTTCACTGGCATCAATAATCAGTGTTTGGTTGATTTTTATATGCATTTTTCTTTGGGGGTTTGAATATAAATAACATGTGTTAGGAAGTTCTAATGACACTTCCACATATTCATGGAGGATTGAATTGCCCAAATGGAGGACAAGGACAGGAGACAACAAAATGACAGAAGAAAAACAACTAGAGTAAAACTAAATGTGCAACTGGAGTATAGAAACTAAAATTAAACAAAACTTTAAAGGAAGAAAATCCAAAAGCAGGAAATATCACAGACTTATTAGGAAGAACAAACTCCTGCCCGGGAAGAAACAGAGGACCTGGTTCTGATCAGTGTAAACCATAAAAACTGAGAGGGATGATTAATGAGCAGAGGCAGGTGAGTGATGATAACTAGAGGGTTCTGGATCACTCCACTTCCTCTAGTCTGAATTCCAGACTAGAGACTGGAAGAGCTACAGCAACGTAGGAAAACAAAAAACAACAGAGAGGAGTGTAGCACCAATGGGTCCCCACATGCATATGTTTTTCTCACGCTATAAGACAAAGATAATGAATATAATTTCAACATTTAGGAATATTTCCAGCATAAAGAAAGATCAAATAGCTCTTATAAGGCATTAAATCTGACCTGATCTGATCAGGATGTTTCCTGTGCTGAAACGGACAAGGAACTAAAAAGCCATAGCTTTAACCCTCACACTGTATTATTTTAACAAGGGTTAAGGAGAAAACTGCTGTAATAGTGCCACTGGGAAGAAAAAAAAGAGTCATCTGATCACAAAGTGTCAAGAAAAATGTTTAAATACCGTACCATTCCCAGATTAAAAATAAAATACAGGCTCAAGAACAGCCTGAGGAAACTAACCTCATTGTGCTCTTGAACCCAACTGTATTTATTCCGTTTTTTTTTTTTATTATAAACAATATACAACCATTTAATGTGTTCAAATGGAGTGCATTTACCACAAGAAACCACAGAGCAGAGTCTTGTCTAAAGTTTGAACATTCCAACAGGAAAAAGCAAAACAAAAATGTAAATGAGCAATGAGAGTCCATAGTTTATTTTGTAGTTGATGGAATGACCAACACATTTCAACACCATTTGCAAAACAATATCACCATGAAAGATTTTGCAAATAAAGACAAAATAAGTTCATAGCGAGCGATACACCTTGTGTAGTCAGAAAACAATTCAGCATCATTTAATAGCACTTAAACCAAACGTAGTCAGTCAGGCAACTTTTGGGGAAACATTTTCTGCACTATACTGCTCCTTCTTTAATTATTCATTTAAAAATACCCCAATATTGTATGCATACTATGACCTATTAGAACATTAATGTTTAATAATTATTAACGCAGAACAATTACTTTGGCAAAAAACTTGAATTTGATTTCATTGGCAGAAAAAGTTAAGTGTGATAAGTGTTTTGAATAATCATGTTTGGGTATCACAAGTACTGTTTTCATTAGATAAATGAGAAGTGAAAGAGAAAAGCAAAAATTAATCACATTTTTTCAGGATTTTTTATCATTTTAAAATCACCCCATGTAATTACATTTGTTTTTGTGCCTTCTTGACTCAGAAATCACTTTAAATTATATTAGAAAATTGCAACAATACTATTTTAAATACTATAAAGAAAATCACTATTTCTGGTTTCATGTCAGCCCTTGTAATCAATCAGAGGGGGAAATACAAGCTGCACCAGCAACCTCAGGGTGAGAGGAAAACTGAAGTTCTGCTATGAAAGTGAAAGCCTGTTTGGATTGGAATACACAGGCATGTTTCACACAAGCAGGACATTTACTATTAAAGCCACGCACATTTATTTCCTCAGAGTCTGAAGCTACCAGAAGTCTTCACACAGGCAGGAATGATTCGATCGGAATAAAAAAGAAATAAAAAGAAGCAAAACTGGAAAAATAAAGTGTGAATGTCATGGAAAATATAGCTTTTTGTGAAATGTCATGTCATATTTTAAATATCCGTGTTTAGGAGTTACTAATATGGCGACACGTTTAACACACACACCATTCACTTGTTAACCGGTAAGAGAGACGGGAACGATTTCTGACGACAAACCTTGTGTTCAGAGGACATGGATCACACTGATAAGTTGCATATGTTTTATGAAGCAGCTTAACAGAATCCGTTGATTTGCTGTTACACAAAGCTTTGAGTGGGAATGTACAAATGTTATGGTTTTTCATCAAAATTGATTTTACAGACTTGGGCATTTAAACCACCATCAACTAGGACTGAGCAGCTGATTTTTTGTGCTGGAGTTACAGAAAATGTGCTGAGTCAAAATGGAAAGCATTCACATCTAAAGGCCTGCAGAACAAAGATCAATACAGACTGTCGGGGCCACAAGGGGAGCAGCAGTACACTATGGCACCAGTGTTAGCAGTTAGCAATGGTCTCTCTTCAAGTGTCCCATTTGTTAACTTGCTCTGGCATCAAAGAAAGACCAAAATTACACTTCCTCTGTGTCCAACCAGCTGGATCTGCAATGTTTCTGGCCTACTTCCATGAGCACCAGCCTTACATACCATATTTGCACAAGATTTTAAGTCCGACTTGAAGATTTGTGTATCCTTTCAGACATTGATAGGTCTCCAGCGGTCAGCTTCAATGCTGGTAATACTGTTGGTCCCATAGGGTCCCGACGCAACATCATCCAGGTAGTTTCCAACCAGACGGGAGTTGCCTGGACCAGCTCCATCGATCTGGGTGGAGGAGTAGTAAAGGCCCTGGTCAGTGACATCATTGCGGCCGAGAGATGCAGTGATCGTAGGAGGAAGGTGGACGTCGCTTTCATCTGGTTCGTCTACCTGAGACTTGTAGGAGAACAGGATCTTTGGCTCTGAACTGCAAAATAAAAGCCTTGTTAATATACCTTCTGATGTTTCTTGGAGATTACTGATTAAAGTAACTTTCTGAAACCTTCAGATACATTTTATTCTATATTCTGTAGTATTACATACCCAAAGAAGCCCTTGAGGAATGTGACATAGATGAGTGGAGCAAAGGCAGAAAAGTACAGGAAGGTGGTGACGTCCACACAGCTGGTTCAGAGAAAACAAGACGAGTCAACAATCTTAGGAAAAGCTCCAGGACACGAGGAGATTATAAACTCAAACACGAGGGATGCATCGCTCGAAAAGGTTGCACTTATTCATATGCATCATCTGCTTTAAATTCCAACCAACTTCATAGGATTCCTTCAAAACTTTAAGCCACCCAACAGTTGTAATACAGCAAACAAACTTCAATAAATAGGAGTTTTAACCCATTAACATGAAATAAATATGTGGGTGTTTTGTTTTAAAACCCAATGTGACATAAGCATCATCATAATTTGAGACATGTCGTACATATACAGGTAGTAAGTGTAAAGTCATTAGTTTAACAGACAAGTCAAAGATCTAAACTCTTCAATAGATTTAATTCCTTGTTTTCTTCTTCTCCAAATCTTTAGGAGCATTATTGATATAGTGAAATATGCAGAAATTGTTGCATTAATATAATCACAAAAAGAAAATGATTTAACATCTTAATTTCTAGAGTAAATATGTAAGTTATGCGAAAAGAGATCACTGACCAGAGTCCTTCTATGATTCCTGCACACAGCAGAGCACTGCCCACACCCTGAACGAAGTTGAGTAAAGACAGGATGGCTGCATACACGTAGAAACTCCTTTTAGCTGGAAAAATAAGGCAAAAAAAAAAAGCTTGTAGACAATGGAGAAGAAATGCTTTCATTTACAACGAACTGTGTAGTAAATGGCTCTTTAACCTGCAACTAGTCCTTGTGAAGAATACATTGCAATTCAATTTCCAAATTTATTGACCCTTGCATTGATTTTATTATAATTCGACATTATTTGAAACTTTTTTAGTTTATAGTCCAGTGACCAGACATAAATATTACCCCTATAGTTAAAATGCATTTCTTCAAATGTTTCCATTTCTGTTCATTTAAAAGTATATATTTGTAATATCTCTGAAATTTATTGACAGATTAAGCATTAAAGTTTGTCATAAGAAATCTGTTTAAAGCCTTTTTTCAAAGAAACATTAAACACCATTGAAGCATTATTTCTCTAATCTCCAATCTGATTTTTTATGTCCAACTAAACTGTTGAATTGCCTCACTCTTAAAACCTTGTAGTGATGTACAACAAATGCCTTTTTTGGCGCTTTGAAATGTATAACTTACATGGTAGAGATATCCTCTCCCTCAATGGTGTTTTGGGCAGGATAACAATCAAGGAGTACACCTAATACAAAGTACAATATCAGACTAAAAAATGTATTTGTTAAAGTATTTTTTCTCTGTGTTGGAGCTGCTGCAGCATTACTAACCAGGAAGAAGAAGCAGGAGCTGACCAACCAGAAGTGCCGCCCTCCGTGACCGTAGATGTTGAAGTCATTAGCGGACAGGTGACGGTCTGGATAGAGAATCTCCAGCGTTCCCTAAGGCAATAGCTTCTTTATTTTAATTTTCTTGCAAATAATTTAGAAAAATCTCCTGCTATCATCACACATCTCAGTGTAACTCTCATCATCTGTAATTACCTGTGTGATGGAGTATGCCAGAGCCAGCACAGCGGTAATAGCCAGCACACGTTTTATACTGGACTTACTCTCTAGGTGGCCTAATGAATAAATAAAGAACAGGAGACTTTCTATGTATTCATAATTACATTAAAAGATGAAAAAGACATCGAATCAGTCAAGCGAACAAAAACTGATGAAATACAACGGTTTACATTCACCAGAAAAAGGAACTGAAACAGAGCAAACTAACCAAAGGCCAGTCCCAATATGATAACACTGAGCTCAATAGCTAGCAAGAAGAAACGGGTGATTTCCCACAGCACCTAAAGAAAAACAGATAACATGAGAAACCTCAAGAACAAAGTAGACATCCAACACAGACGTGCATTCATTATCAATAGAATTATAATGTGAATTGTCAAATTTAAACACTGCTGCTGTGATGGCGTGTTGAGAGAATAACTGGAAAATCACAGTAAACTCCATAGGAATCTGTCTGGTATGTATGGAATGCAAGACAAGCCTTTCCTTTTAGACATGAAACCCATGCAGCTGCTCAGATCAGCCTCTCTGGAGTTTGAATAAAAACATTTCTCTGGCAGGATGAGTTCATGGCTAATTAGGTATAATGACATATTTTTAAAGGATAAAAACTAAATAAATGCATTTGAAAAACACACAGCATCAAGCCTCATTTCACAAACCAATTCCAAGTAAATGAATGTGTGTTCATATGAGGAAAAAGGAGCTTTGTGTTTACAGTAAGCATAAGTGTTTTATAACAAGGGCGGTTCTGGATATGTTTACAAAATATGGAGTATTTTCCTTAATGATAATTATTATATGTTTTATGATGCACTGGAAAAAAATACAAGTGAAATAAAACCTCAAGACCTACAATCAGTGCTTCTACACTACTTATCAGACCTGGAAAATACCAAAAGTAAATCGAATACTTTTAATAAAAGGTGCAGGAACCCTAAATAATAAAAAAATATATTTTAGACATTCATAATATATCCTGTATTTAAATAAAAAGACCACATTTTTGGGGAAATGAATTCAAAAAGCTGTGTGCAAGTTGAACGTCAATTCTGAAATAACAAATGAAGGTGTTTCTTACTTTGTCTACAATGGTTGCAGCACTGGATGCGCTGACAGTCATAGACACGATTGCTCGGGTGATTCCAACTGCCGCGACAACAAAAACCTAACAAACACATTACACAACCTTTATATAATCTATCTCCAGGAGCAGACACAGGCCAAAGTAAAGCTGATAACAACACTGGCTAACACCAGCGACACACACATTGCAGACTTCCTGGAGCTGAGTATCCTATTGTGTACACTGCTGGTTGTTATGTTACTGCCAAAGGACACACAAACGCACAATAAAATGGAACAGACAAAACAACAAAGTACAAGTATTACAAAAGTCTCTTGTTTGCTATTAAGAGTAAAATACACAACTAGCAGCACTAAATCTACAACTTCTGTTGGACTGATGCAGTAAAAACCTATAAAGTAAAGAAAAACTGAATTTGAACACAAGTATTAATAGCCCTAACACGATATGTGATGTTATGATCAAAATAGCAGTGCATAGCTTTTTTCAGTTTGTGTCCTACCAGCAAGTAGAAGGTGACAAAAATAGGGCTGGAAGTGAGGCGAATCTTTGCCCTGGCTGAGGGCAGCTTCCACATCAGGAACACGAAGAAGGCCACATTTGGCACCAACAATACAAGGTCCCAGAAACGCACCCTAAAACAAAGAAGTGAATTATGTACTTTCTTAAAAGTGGAGATTAATCTGCACCACAAACCAACAACATATACTAGTTTCCATTTTTGAACCTGCAACTTGTATTTTTACTATCAAACAATGCAATACTCTCACCGATTAGCAGTTTTGTATTAATCTATAAGAGCTGGCGATTACCTGGAGTCTCCGACATCCTCATACAGAATTTGGAGACACTTGTGAGGCTTGCTGATGTTGGATTGGGTATCAGGTTGCCAGGTTGGGAATGCTGATGTGTTCTCTGATGATGGAGGTGAAACAGTGTCATTGGCTAGCATGGTGTCACCTCCTGAAAGGGGAAACATAAAAAGGCGGTTAGGTGAAGCACATATTGTGGGATCAGACAAAGATAATGTGTTTGTATGAGTAATCTATTGCTTTTCGTTGCATTTTATTCTTATGTCAACATAAACGCTTGAACAGTAAGAGACCTTATAACAGCTTTTCCCACTAAGGACATTATGTAACAAATCGATTTAAAGGGGACAACTGTTAAAACACACTAATCACAGCCACATTAGTTCACACAAACCCCATGTTAAAACACAAAATGGCAAGAGGCTGAACGACAATGAGAGACTGTGTTTATTGAGGTTCCCTAACGCTGATAATAGGAACTTTATCTCGGCCTTATCAATAATACCACGGTACTTTCTGTTAACTGGGAATTTCAATCGTCAGCTAAACGTCAGCTACACGTAGCTTGTTAGCACTCGTCCCGTTGTTTGTAAAAATTGATAGTTTTCTTTGCGTACACAGTACAGGTCAAAATACCGCGAGTAAATATGTTTTTAATCAACACTTAATTAAATTAGCAGTTCTCAAAAGCCGCCAAGCTTCGCGTCATTATCAAAACAAACATGAAAAGAGGCGGTTTCTGACGCCGATACCGCTTCAAATAGTAAACATTCACATCTCACCGCTTCAGAAGAATCACTATTAAGTATGAAACTGCAGTAAGACGTTCCAATTGGTGATATAACTCCAGTACGAGTTATAAGCGTTGCTGTACACGTTTTAATCGAACAAGTCGTTGAACGCTTAGCACAGACATAGCTGCGTCTGCTGGACACTTTCGTTGACTAAATTTCCGTGTGGTCACATGACTATCTGACAGTGGGTCCGCCCCGTTTAATCACCAGCACAGTTGACGTCCATGTGGATAAGATTTGATCAAAATAATGAAAATATCAGTTAAATTTGATTATAAAGCTGGTAAATGTAGTTTATCTTTCAACTGTAGCTCATTTAAATAGTTTAAAGGTTAATGGCACAAATAAACCTTGATCACTTTTGACAGATCGTAGATGTTTCATGGTGACACTTTATTATAGACGGTGCCGCCGAAATAAAAAGAAGCCGACCCATTCTCACTAAACAAAGTAAGTCTCGCGATATGTAATGTAATAGTTTTTTCCCAGACCTTGGCCATGCGAGAAATATTTTTGTTATGCAAATAGGCTTAATATTTTTGTATTTTGTAAATGATACTTGCTCCAACAACACAATGGGACTGAGAGTGGAGCAACTGAGCTACGTTTATGAAAATACGATGGCTAATATTTCCTATTTTCTAAGGTGGTTTGCAGAGTTCAGATTTAAACATCTCCACTTAAGAGTTAAAATCTTTATTTTTTTATTATTTCATTTCTTTAAGTATTCAAACCAAATGTTAAAAACATGTTTAAAGCATATTTGTCAGCTGTAAGTAAAAAAAAAAAATTAACACAAACTTCAATCAATCTGAAGTTGACTGAAATGTCCAAATTGTATTTTATTTTTGAATTAATGCATTCTTAATTGAAATTACAACACATGTACTATTGAATGTAAACCTTTAGTTTTCCACATTATTGCAAACTTATTCCAGACACATATTGCAAACAATAATTTAGTCACTTATGGTTAATTTTTAAAAGCAGCCCCACATTTTCACTTAAGAATTTTAGAAGAAAACAAAATTATTTATTTACACAGGTCAAGTCTTAACTTTGATAATTTAAATACAGTAAGTATTTTTACTCCTCTGCACACATTTTGAATAACCGTGGTTATGAATAAACTGTGACCCGAGCTTTGGGGTGGCCTGACATCATCCTGTAGGCCAGATGCACTGGCTCAGTTAGGTTAGCCTTGAATGTATAGATGTGGGTTTTTCCACTAGTGGGGCTGATGTTGTAGAAACTCAGCCTGTGGGTTTTGAAGCTGAGCTTGATCTCCAGAGTGCGTGACACCGTGGTCCTCTTCAGCGGCACGTTGTGACTCTGCTCAAAGGCAGTCAGCAGGTTATTGAACCACATGAGACACCAGGAGCTCTGGCTGCTTTCCAGGGCAGACGGCAGCCCGCTACGCTTAAGCTTCCCACTGTAGCACACACCAATGATCCACGGAGAGCCTTCCAGCTCCACCTCCCAGCTGTGCTCGCCTTCTGAAAAGCTCTGCGTGCTGAGGACCTGGAAGAAGCTGGTGAACCTCTGCGGGGAGGATGGGTAGGACTGCTTTACAGCGCTGAAAGTCACAGTCTTCAAGTCTTCAGAAAGGAGGAGGTTAGGATGGGCTGTCTCTGGGTCAAAGGTCACCTCTGATGGGTTGAAGGTGTTCCGAAGGGAGCGCTGAATCTCTCCAAATCTCTCTCTCAGCTCACCGTTCATGTTCTCCAGCTTGGAACAAGCCCGTGTGGGGTTGATTTTTGCTTCCACCAACTCTTCGTCCTCTCCCAGTGGCTTGGACAGTAGATCCACGATGCTTGGCTGCAGACTTTCAAACTGCTCACTAAATTCCCTCTCATCCTCTTCGGTGAGGAGGGATTCAGCTCTGAGCACATCCTGCCTCAGCTGTTTCACCGTCTCAGAGGCTTGACCGACCCGACTGCGTATGCTGGCCTCACCTGGACCCAACTCTTCTTCGATCAGCTGCCTCACCTGCTTAGTGTAGGTCTGCACCAAGTCCTTCATCTGCACCAGAAGTTTAGACGCCTTGTCTCTCAGCTGGGAGTTAGCAGCAGTCACTCCACGTTCCCAGTCTTCCTCTTTACTCAGGACACCTTTTGCTGACTCCAACTTGAGGTTTAGCTCAGTGACTTGAGAGGCCAGTTTAAACTTGGGTTCATTCATTTCTCCCTTTTTGTTTATGCTGCCTGCTTCACCCATACTGAATGGTTGCTCTGCAGATCCAGGTCCAACCTTAAAGCCCTCCTTTGCCTTGCATTCTGCACCTTCCTGTCCACTCTCTCCAGCTGTTTCTACACCATGCTGACATTGAGTGTCTGATTCATCACTGACAGAGTTCTGGCTCTTCTTCACCGATATGTGGCTGACATCAGGAGGTTCTACAGGGAAGACTTTCCCAGCGCTGGCTTTGTACGTCTCCACGATATTGCGCATTTTAAAGCTTTTCACGAGGTCTGTGGCTCCCTGGTAACCAGCCTGACATTCTGGACAGCTGTGCTGGTCTAGACCTTCTCCCATGGTCTGAAGGCAGCCAAAGCAGTAGATGTGACCGCAGGGGAGAGAAGCTGGCTCGGAGAACAGCTGCAGGCATATGGGGCATGTAAGCTCCATCGCCAAGGCTTCAGAATGGGCCTCTGTAGAAGCACTTGCTTCGCCCTCACATAAAGACATGATGGTAGGGGCTGGGAATCTTCAGAAACACACAAAATAAACAAGATTTAATAAGCTTTTCTCAGAGTGAAATCTAACTTTTATATAAGGAAAATGTGCATTTTCATTCATTGGATTTTCATTTATTTCATCCAAGTTAAATCCTATTTGTGTTTTTCTTCTGTCGCTGTGACCTAACCTAGACTCTGTTTAGCAAATATCACTTTTTTCCCCTTTTAAAGCGGCACTCCGGAGGATTTTATCAGGAGAGCAGTTTTTGAATCTAGCATCCAAAGGCTCCTCCTCAAAACATCTCGACACGTGCGTCCGGTAGCGTGTGCGCGCGTGCACGCGGCGCATATACTTCGGACATGAACTGTACAGCTCAATGTGTAGGGTTTAATCACTCACAGTTCACAATCTTATTCCAACACTACGAGGGTCTGATGAGCCCGCTCTGTCCCTGCTGCTTCTGATATTAGCTCTGTTAGCAGAGAGCTGCTGCTGGACTCTGAAGCTGAACTTGACTCGGCCCTGGATGAACTTTCTGACCAAAATAAACGCATAATCCTGTCAAGCCTTGCCATTCTGTGAGGTGAAAGGTTTAAAAATAAAAATAAATCCATCTTTAGCTGGAGAATGGGTAGGTTTTTAGTAGAAATGAGCCGTGAGTCCTCAGTGAACGGCTGAGACGGCAGAGAAACACACGGAGCGTCCTGTACGACAGCGCCCCCTACTGGTACAGGTTTGGTCGATGCGCGTGCATGTTCAGACAATGCAGAAATTTGAATTTCATTGGCTGAAAAATGTCGGCGGCAAGAAATAATGGAAAGGGGGCTCTAGGAGGAAGGAGGGTCTTCATTAGAATGACAGATGTTGTGGAACTCAACCCATAGATCATAGTTTAGACCTGAAATATCATTTAAAACATTTAGAAAACTTTGATACAGAGAAAAATGCTCCAGAGTGCCGCTTTAATCCAGAAGTTTGGTCAAATTTAATCAAAATGAACTACTTTCACATTGCATGAGGTTCTAAAGCATGAGTGTTTTCTGCAGCCTGTTACAGAAAAAAGTCATAGTGGTTATAGTGCTAGAGCGATCAGCATGACTAAGCACAACACAGAGCAGCGGACGTCGCACTAATTTGACTTGTGACTTGACCACACAGACTGATGGAAGTCTGTCTATTAATGTCCTGAAACATCTAAATGACGCTGATGATAAATTATTCTGCGTCCTCTGGTTATAACCGATTCTTTTGTTAGTTAAGTTTCGATTTCCGGGGAACAAGTGGCCAAACGCACCTGTATAGTTTCCTAAACGCCTCTTTAGTTTTAGGGAGTAGACAACACTTCATAAACCAGATTTAGAGCTTTCTGCTTCAGTGCTATAATTACACATAGTTTGTTTGTTGTTTTTTTTACATAAGTTTTTACATAGACTATTATTCCGCAGTTTTTAATGATAAAATGCGCACTAGTTCTAGGGACGACACGTTTAGGCGCTTAATAAACACATTTATATCAACTTTAAGGAAAATAATTCTAGCAAGAAACTCTTACCTACTGCAGTAACCGGACTCTAGACTCGACTCTTCCTGATCAAAGTCAACAAAACGCCCTGACGCAGTAGAGATCTGCGCCAGTCATAAACACCTCCATGCTTCTGGAGGAGCTGCAGACAAACAACATGTTGCAACCTGTTAACATCAGCGACGATTAAGACCAGAACTACATAGCTGGTTATTCATACACATTTGAGCGGTTTTTTAAATAAATGTTTGCTCTGGGACAAACTTCTAACTTGATTTTCTGAGAATGACCTGAACTGTCAGAATAAATTAATCATGACAGGACAATTAATTAAAACAATGCTGCATGTCTTTCAGTTAATTTACCAAAACTAATCAAACAGGAACGTGTTCACACAATAAGGTAACACTAATATAGATTTTCAAATTAATATTTTGTTCCCTTTTTCCTACTAAATATGTAAACTACAGATACTTTTTAATTTTTTACAAATTCAGATTTATGTTTATTATGAAGATTAGAATTTGAGAGAACATTTTAGTGCCTTATTAAATTGAAACATAACTAATAAAACTAATCAACTCAAAAATATCCCCAAAATAAAGAGATGTTTGAATAAAAAGGCAAACATAATTACCTCACATGATTTTCACCACTCGTATTAACTGAATTAATTTTTGAAAACAATACATTTTTATTCCTTTTCTTGGTGTGCGTCTTAAAGGGTTTTATTCATTCTCATTCTCCTTTTTTAAACTAACTTAATTAGGTTTCTAAACAATAACAAAACAGCTCAGAATTAATCCAACCAAAAACCCATGTCTACTTTTAACTGTCCATTTAAAAGTGGAGGCAATTGTTAAGAAAATCACCCAAAAATGTATATATTCTCAAAACAAATGAACAAATTACTAAAAAATTCAAACTATTACTTGAAAATCATTTTATTTTTTATAAAATAAGAGCAAACTGATCATCTTTAGATGTGTCCTCACAGCAGATTGATAAAAACATGCATACATAATAAATAAAACAGTATAATTATGATATAAAGACATAAAGCAATCTAAACCACATCAGACACTCCTCAGCACACCTGGAATAAAACTCACCGTTGGTCAGATGCAGCTGCTCATTCATGTAGTGTACAAATATATTAACTTTGGTATCAGAGAGTTCCTAAAAGTACACAAACGATGTGTGTTTACTGTAAAAATGTTTCATTATTCAGTAGTCTGCGTTTGCCCTTTAGTTCTAAAGTTCAGCTCTCTTTCATTCATCTGAGAGGCGTACAGCTTCAAACTCTTTCATGTAAAAACTAATCAAAATAACTAAAGCAAACTCAGGTATCCTGTGCTATTTAGGCCCAAACAGACCAGAATAAAAATTTAAAGAATTGCAAAAATGTCTTACGGTAACTATATTTGGTATTAAAACACTTAAAACATTTCACACACAGATGAGAATACCATCACAGGTGTAGCTGATTGCATTTCATCCAGCTTCAAGTAAGGCACAAATCATTCAGGCGTTTGCAGGATTTAAGCATCAATCTGTATGTTTCTAGTGGACATTTTCTCCTAAACATGCACTTCTGATTGATGGGTAAACAAGATTATGCATACACGTATAGCTAATGATTAATGGCAGTCAAGCTGTTAAAATCTGTAGAATGATCTTGCATTCATTTGTGCGTAAGTATGAAGTGTGTCTACAGTAGTGTGTTCATGTCCAGCTCTGGCAGAGGCTCCTTCCAGTAGGAGAAGCTGCTGTACTCTGGACAGTCGAGGACAGAGGAAGTGTTGCTTTCAGCGGACAGCATGGGGAAGAAATGCTCCACTAGCTCGCTGAGGTGGCTGTACCTGCAACACACACACAAATATGCACACACACATATTTACACACTGGACTGCACAAACCTGAAGCATGATTTTTATGAATATGAGTGTAAACATTCAGAGGAGACTGCAAATGTGGTGTAGGTTTTTATAATAATAATAATAATAATAATAATAATAATAATCTTTATTTATAAAGCGCCTTTCATACAGAAAAAAAACTGTAACTCAAGGTGCTTAACAAGTTAAAATGACCCCACATAAACCCCATTCCCATCCCTCCCCCATAAAAAGCACACATACGCAAACACACACACACACACACACACATACACACAAAGGACATTGGGCTGAGTACAGATGAGCAGGTTCTAAGGAAACGCCATCAGAGGAGCCCTCTTATAGTGAAATTCAATTTCCTTGTTAAATGTTGTGTTATTTTTATCTGTCCACTCTTTCTCACAGGATATTGCATTATAGCCTAATTATCCTAAGGTTTCCTCCAATTATTCAGTTTTACAACTAAGCTTTGCAGCTCCTGTACTTACGAAGACTTGTTGCCTTTAGTCATCTCCTGGATGAGTTCTCCTTTTGGGTTGACGGTAAATATTCTGGCTTCAGACACTCCAACCTGCTTGTAGGCAAAGGCATCCTGTGAAGGAGAAGCTAGTATTATAGAAGAGCTTCAGTGTTGAGGTTCACCTACCTTTTACAGTACTTCCGTTTTAGAAAATACCATTAGCTCATATAAGAAATAATTAATAATTAGCTGAAAGCCTCAATTCTGGATGTTTCCAAACAAATTTTCACTGCAAAACGTATTCCTGTTTTGTTACCTAATGAAAAGTGCTCAAAGGCTGGTTGAGTTTTTTTTTATTTGGAATAACAAAGTCTCGACTGAAAATGTCAAAACACCAGGCGGCGCCTCCAACGTCGGACTTTACCAGCTGGAGAAACAGCTGACTGGTTTAAATGTGACCAATCTCCCATCTGGATCATTAAAAGCCTTTTCTAAACTTACATCCATTTTATGTCTCTTCTAGATGTCTGTGATGACCAGACAGTCTTTTTAGATGTCCACGGAGTATTTAGGGCTATGCACAAAACATTCATCTATAAAATATACTTAATAAAATCCAAAAACACTAGGTTTGTGTTAGAAAATAAAACCAATCTGATTTAGAATGAAACACCTGAAAAATCTGAACTCAAACATACAGATCCAGCTCTGATTAGGAGCCCGTTTTCAGTGATGCTTACGTTTGACCTGTTGCCAAAGGCGGCGTAGAAAGGTTGTCTGAGTGGGTTGAACAAGTCTCTGATGTCACTCAGGCAGGCGATCTTAAAAACCTCTGGCTTCTTCTCAATCACCTCTCTGTACAGGAGAGTCACAAAGCATACCTGTTCAAACACTATTTTGCTTTTTGCAGCTAAAAACTTAATTTTAACTTCATAATCTGTGATGCACCAGACTTGTTTTGGTGCTCATTTGCAAATTTTCCATCTCCTCGCTCTTCCATGAGGGTTATATTTGTGCAGCTGTTGTACCACCAAGAATGTTTCTGAAGCAGGGGCTTATATTTGCCATTCTCAGAATAATATTCAATCAGAAACCTTACTTGGAACTTCAACTTAATCTGCATCATTCCTGTTAAAGGACATTCCCTACCTAGAAAACAAACAGCTTTGAATGTCACTAGTTGTGATCCCATTTTAGCTGTAATTTTTCTAATTAAAAGAATTTTTTAAAGAAGGAATTGGAAATTCTTGGTAGGACTATCGGTAGTTACTGTATATGTTACCTGTGCAGTGCTGAAAAGAGGCTGCTGGGAGCCAGTAGGACGGGGCCTTTGGGGAGGACGATGCCCTGGTCGTTAACCCACTGTAAGTAGCCTTTAGTGATAGCAGCCATACCGATCGCTCTCGCTGAACAATACAGGAACTTGTAGCCATTTCTGCAAGTGAAAGAATCATTAGTAACAATATTATTTTTAAAAATAAATCATAAATAGTTCACTTGGCTCATTAAGCTCCTTATCAGCTCCTGGACCTTTTTTTTTTTTTCATATTTTAAAGACTGTATGAACATTGAAGTCTTTTCTGTTTGCATGTGTAACATTAAAAGCTTAAAAGTAAAACTTTGCTAGAAACTTAAAAACATCTGGTAGTACAGATTAGACCGTCAGCTTGGCTTGAATTAAATAAAGAACAGAAACTAGACCTTCTTATGTTTGCTTGTGGAGTTTGGGTGTTTAGGAAGGTAGATAAAAACAAAACTCAGCAGCAGTTTCTGTTCCTTTGATATGGTCAGAACTTGTTAAACGAATGTAGTGCCACATACTGGTGTATTTTGTGATACAGTTTAGCAATTCCTTTGTGCGTCCAGTCTTTTCCAAACTGAGGCAGAATATGACCCAAAGCATCAGACCTGCAGGAGACCGAGAGAAAACTAGTAAGAGAAATTATAATGTAACCTATAGAAAGGTACAAAAGTACATAATACGCTAAGATCGTTTCAAATCAGAACATATCTGTACAAAATGAACTATATAAAACTTGTTTTTACTTGGTGATGGTGCCATCGATGTCTGAGATGATCACACGATCATCCCAGTTCCACAGGTAGATAGCAGCCTCACAGCGACAGGTGCCCTGATACTGCGTGGTCACGCTGAACACCACTTGATTGGCTCCTTCACGCAGGTTTAGACTCTCCTGGTTAAGGCACAAGACGGTGAAAAACATCCCAAGACAAAGAGAGTTTGGGGGTTTTATTTTAGAGGATCTCTTACTATCTGTTTAGAAGTCAGACGTAGGGATTTGCGGTACATCTGACTGATGGTCTGAGTCATGATGATGGTTTCTGTGGAAAGGGTGCGAGGAAGGACGGCTTTACGGCCAAGTCCTGCAGCCTCATCGCTGTCAACGTCATCCAGCGTGGCTCTGAGGGAAACAACAAATAATATGTTATGGTTCTCATTCACAGGGAATAGTTTTAAATTACTATCCCTAAAAAATGCACAGTAAAAAAAGTGTATGCTCATGTCTGTATAAAGATAAACTATTTAATCTACCCTTCTGTGACTAGTTTTTATGAAACTAATATAAATGTATGAGCTCTACAACATAAAAGCTTTATTAAAAAACATAAATGCTTCCAGTTTAAAGTTATAATTAAATTTGATATCGACTTGTGATTTACAAGAAGGGATAAAGTAAAAGATGGTGCTCATATCATTTGAAATTCATTTCTAACATATGCAAAAACTGGAATCAAACAGACCAAAAAGCTTATTGCACTTTTAAAAATGAGGATATTTTCAGTCATTTTCAGATGCTGAAGAAAGAAAACAGTTTACAAAACAGTGACTTATTATGTTATTTTTGCAGATGTGTCAGTATATTAAGTTTTTTTTATACAAAAGGAGAAGAGACATTTAAAAAAGGTGCTTACA
Organism: Callopanchax toddi; assembly: GCA_006937965.1. NCBI lineage: Eukaryota > Metazoa > Chordata > Actinopteri > Cyprinodontiformes > Nothobranchiidae > Callopanchax > Callopanchax toddi. Next base: position 1,146,260 of record SSNR01000047.1, on the reverse strand, counting down.
AAATAAAAACAGGGACTAAAATAAAATAAAAAATGTACAAGAGCCTCCAAAAAACTAAAGGAAACAAAACCCCTTAGATTAAGCATAAATGGGGAAAAATAATCTGTCATACTGCAGGGGGAATGGTGGTTAGAATATTGAGATTTTCAGCAGCGTAAAACTTGTTTTGACTCTTGGACGGCATTTGACTGGAAAAGTGTTTACAGCTATTTTCTTTTACCAGATCATAAGTGACATTTTGCAGGCTTCTCTAGCTGATGGAGAAACCGTGTTGGCTCTAAGGAAATCAAATCATTTTCATTTGTTTCAGGCTGGTATACAAATATAACACACTCTGCATGCCATTCATGGAGAATTTGTAGGTTTATATAAAGTTAATGTTACCTTTTAATTGGGAGGAACTACTTTTTGACTCTCACTTAGCAACAATGAATAATAACATATAGCAGCTTGAAAGGCTGTCACAAAGAAGTGGCTTAAGCCAAACAGCCTATCCATTAATGAATAGTTCGATACAGTTTATGCTATTTTTGTTATGAAAGACATAAATGAACAAAATCACTTTATCTTTAAAGGATGCAGGGTAGAACATTTGAGTAAACATGGAAGTCATACATTGTTATTAAACAACCTTCATATGGGTTGATTGTTTTTTTCCCTATGAGCTCTTTTTAGTTTGCAGTTTTGTTTTTTGTTCATTTTTTATTTATTTATTTATTTTTACTTTAAATATATGAATTGTATCCCTTTGAAACATCATTTGATGAAATAGAAAGTTCTAAAATATTTTTGGTTGATTCGAAGTAAATAAATTTATTTAAAAAATAATAAATGTCACTTCTAAAAATGTCCTTTTTCCTGTGACTTTTTATTTGCAGCCATGGGAGCTAAAAGAATGAGTTCAAGTGATTCATAACTATAAATAATTAAATACATTTCAACATGATAAACTAGAGAAACAACAGTATTTTACTGAACTTCTCCAACTGGAACAAACTCCATCCTTCTGTGATAAGATGACTTACTTAACTGTGGAAGAAACGCTGGCTCTAGATTCCTCTGGCTCCTCTTTTGAGAGTTTTTGCTAAAGAAAAAATGTTAAAAAGAACAGAGAGAGAAGTCATTGTCAACAACTTAAACAGCTTTTTTTATTCCTCAATGATCTGTATAAAAATAACTAGTGAGGCCAAACCCTGACAGGTTCAAACATTTAACATTTGCTTTGATAACCAACTGAAAATCCTCAGTGACCTCAGCAGCTACCTGGTTCGTGTCCATGTCTCTTCGTCTCCAGGAGAACCACCAGCGTCCAGACTTTTTGGACATCTTGTCCTTCACCAGACGTTCTACTGTAGTCTGTATCACAAACAAAATAAAAGAATAGCTTTTACAAGATCATGTCATGTCCCTTAGAAAAATTATTAAAACAGCCCTGCAAAAACTTAATTGTATTTGTATTCTGGACACAAATACAGGTCTTAAAAATCAAACACCTTGGGAAGGTTTTTCTGGAAAGTGGTCATCGACAGGATCATGGGAGCAGCCACTGCCCAGTTGTAATAGCTGAGGAAAGTTAAAATTAACCAATGACATGAAGAAAATGTTAACTGAAAGTTCAAAAGACTTCACAACATTGTGGTTTTCTAAATAAATGATTAATTATATTATTCAATCATACTTGGAATTGATACAGATGACGAGACTCGGATCCTCAATGATTCCTGGATTGTTGACAAAATCCTGGTAAGTCACAAGGTGTTCTTTAAACTTTTCTGAAAGTTTAAAAAGAAAACACAATCAAGAAGAGTCATTTTTATCATTAATAAGACTTAACTTTAGACTCGAGCCTGATTTGATACCTTTAGTGATCTGGCTCGTGCCTCCCTCTTTCCCACAGAGGGACATGCTGACGTCCATGTTGTAGCAGGTGGAGTCTGACAGGTACTCTGTGCCGCTGTCCATCGCTGCGCTGCTCACAGACTGAGGCGACTGGCTGCCTGAGCCCGGATCCACACCCTGGTGAAGTGCTGCCTCTGCCTCCCTGCAGGCATGACAAACCACTTAAACTCAGCTTTGATCACCTCAAACACACTATAATACAATGACTGGAATACATAATTTAGTTATGGGAATTTTATGAGATCATGTAAATATATTTTTCAGATTTCAGAGAGCGCAGCATCCTGTGCTTTGTTACAGTGTTTTCTTACGCTTTGGGGAAATAAAGTGCAGCCACCTCAGGATCCAGTGTGGTCAGATCATCCAGGTAAATATCTGTGGGTCCAAGATGGTGGTTTCGTTTACCTGCAACCATTTAAATTATGTAAATAATGACCCACCATACAGTGACAAAGGAATTCCCTCAAATAAATTCTTTAAAAAATGATCTTATGTCATAAATTAATCATAAAAATAAAAGCAATCCTCCACCTTTCCTCTTGTCCTGTTGTTCCGGTCTGGAAGATGCTTCAGAGGACTTTACTAAGTTGACACACGTGTCTTTTCCTTTTGCCTGTCCTTCAGTTTTCTCAGATGGTGAACCTCCTGCTGCCCTGTCCTCATCCTCTCGTTCTGCACAAGGATCTATTCCGCTGTCCCCTTCACTGATGGGGGTGTCATTAGTGGAACCCTGTCCTTGGCTTTGCAGATCTGATGGTTCCCTACTTGTTCCTGAGACTGTGTGGACATTGTTTTCTTTAATGACCACTTTTGCAGCATCATTTGTTTTGCTCACAGTGTCCACACCATTTTCATTTCCTTGGCTAATTGCATCAGTCACAGAACAAACATGCTCAGTAGGACTGTTAATTAAATCAGAACATGAGTCTCTTTTGTCCTTCTGTCCCAGGGTGCCTTCAAGTGACTCAACTGAATCTACGTCTACTGATGAAACACGAGACATGAAGAGGTCACTGTGGGCAGAAAGGCCACCGTGAGAGTTCTCCTGGGAGTAAGGACTGGTTTGGATGGAGTGAGTCTCTAAATCAGGTGAGCAAGTCCTTGGCTGTGGTTTCACAACAGTCACACTTCCTACTCGCCCACAGCTGATCACAGGCTCATAGTCCAAGTCAAAGGAGACCTGTCTCTCAATGGTACGGAAATGAGAAGGAGGGCCAACCTGTAGCTCTGCTGGTGTCTTCTCAGGCTGACAACGCTGTGAGAACAAGGACAGATCATCACTATACAGGTCAGGTGTGACCCAAAATCACTCATAAATCTCTGAATGTGACCACACCTGAGGAAAACCTCCCCAGTTCCACTGCATCTGAGGCCCAGATGAATCCTGGGTTTTAACCAGAAGCTCAGAGTCACTTTTAGGAGAATCAGGTCGGCTGTAGAACACACTGCTGAGGAGGCAAAAAACACACGTATAATCAGGTAATTTATAGCAAAGATGCCCAACACTAATAGATAAAATAAACTTTTCTCACATTTCTGTGGGCGACTGCTCTCCATCAGAGTGTGGATGAGTGTCCCTGGTCGGCGTAGCCCCCAGCTCCTCATTTGGCTCCTCAGACATCGAGTAATACACTGATTTACTTTAATGCACACAGATAGAAACACTTAGCAACTTTAACTTCAAACAATGTTTAAAAAATGTTAGTCTAATTGCAACTGAGCAGAAAAAACAATTACTTGATATTTAAAATGCATTTAAAATGAGGATAATTAAATCAGATCGAACAGTTTAACCATCCTCTTACCAGGTCTGAAACAAATATACATTTAATGATGGTCACAAATAATTTGAGATCGAGCCCTTTAAAATGCGTGGAAAGCCATAAATGTATTAATCCTTTTACAATATGAAGTTCTTCATGTTTTTATTGACTGACCTGACTTGCAGAGTTGTAGACAGCTCCTCTGATCCAGGACTGTCCCACTGAGCTAGATCAGCTTCTCTCTCACACTCCTTCTCCCTGTCTCTTTCTTCTGAGGAGGAACTGACCTCCTCTCTCAGGTGGGGATCCGAACGCACTCGTTTGCGTCGACGTTTCTTCCTGCGAGCTCCAGACCCAGTGATGGGGGTCCCCTCGGCTGTCTCCTCGATCCCCTCAGAGATCTCCTGAGGAATTGGGGAGGTACACAGATGTGCTGGGACCTGAGAGAGGAAGATGTACAGTGATCAGAAGAAAACAAAAAAAGATCACAAATTAGCTCAGCTTACCTCCATGTTTTCATTTTGCTCCACAAAAAAAGCCTCCCCATTGTCTCCAAGCTTCATATGTAGGTCGACTGGTTCTCCGTTTATCTCAATGTCTACCTAAAGGTCACAACCATGTGTTTTTGATTGACCAGGAATGAACAGAAAGCCATATGTAAATAAAGAAAAGAGAGAGTAATAAATAAGAAAGAAGTACTAACAATTTTCTCCTTGGAGCGCAGCACGCCAAGCTTCCCAAAGCGGACGTGAAAGGGGGAGCACTGGAAGGATCCATCGGGCTGCCGCACCACAATGACATCAATCCCTCCAGTGAGAGTGGCGGGGTTAAGGCCTCGGTACAGCTCCTTCACCGTTACAAACACCGTCTCTGCCAACTGGCCCACAATATTCATGGTTTGGGACTAGAAGAAAAAACAAAAACAAAAAACAAGAAGTGAGAACTTGAGGCCCCACTAAATAATGTGACAAAGCTACAAAAAGTGTCTGCTCTTGTCAGCATTTTCTAAGGTTATTTCCTGCTTCGTTCCTCCACAATTTTATCACTAAACAAAAAACTGAAATCCAGTAACAGATAGAAGCCATCATTTTAAAATTAATTTAAAACAACAATGGCTTTGCTAAATACGTAGAATAAATAAACAATTACCCTCCAAATGTTAAGTTCTTATAGAAGTACTGGTAATTAAATTGCTAGCTAATGACAAGATTGGAATATCAAAAGAAACATCCCACCTTTCGACTCAGGCTAGCTCCAGAACAGAATAACCTCTCATGAATGAAAGGTGGACCGGGACTTTTAAGTGTTTTGATTGAGTCATACTGACCTTTGGAATAAGAAGTTCCTCATGACTAATGGGTTAAAGGTTAACAGGCAGAATTTGAGATGAGATTTACTGAAGCAATCTACGTGTTTGATACTTGGGGTATAAAAAAAACTGATACAGACATAGTTCTGTTGGTTTATCCTGGTGAAAGAGGTGGAGTTCCAGTGTATGCAGACACAATGCAAACTGTCTGTTTGCATGTGTCAATATTTATTAAGTGAAAATGAACAAGTCACTTTTTGTTGACATAACAAAATGCAAATACATTATCATTACATGGTTTTTTGTTTTGTTTTTTCTTGCAGAAAATCTGGATTTGTTCAACTATGAGCAGCTCCAGAGTGTTAGGCTCTGGTTTGTTTTGAGATCAACACAGCTGGAGTGGAAAATTAACTTTTGAAGTGTTTAAAAACAAGCAAATGAAACTACAAGCTCATGTCTAGATTGTTAATACTTAAAAGCACCAGCTGTAACATTAACTGTTTGTTTTGGATGACTTGTCAGATGTTTATTAATACTGATCACAACCAAAAAAGTGTCCCAAAATTCTGATTTTATCTAAATGATCCCCACAAGAGTTTTCCCCCTAAAATCTACATCAGATACAAGTCTTACCCAGAGAGTTGGAGGCAGACGTCCCCTCCTAACCATACCGCGTTGTCCTGACCGCCTCTCCATCATCAGCTATACCACAAAGGATTTTCCAATCCTACAAACTCACAAACTCTCTCCTGAAACTTCACCTCCATGTTCACCTGAGGAACCTCCCAACTCTGTCCCAAAATGCTCCACTGCCTCTTAAAGCTGCATCAAAGTCATCTGACCGTGGATGTCAGGCTAGATTTTGCTAGCTTTGACACCCTTTGAGACAAAGTTGCAAAAGTTTATTACAGCTGAGCTAAATGGGACTTTTCCACTTCAACAGCGCTCATCAGAGATGACAGCTCTCTAGTTCTCTCTGTTCTGTTCTGGCGATCAAAATATAGCAATGTGAGAGAGTCCTAGTATATTCACTCACACACACTGATGCTTCCTCTATCTCACACAACACATATACACACCCCACTACCACACTGACTCTATACTTCCTCTCTTGCACTGCACATGACAGCCAGACTAGCAGTTTCTGAAAGGCTTGGAAAAGGCTTTTCAAACCCGCTTGGCATGAAAACCCATGCATGCAGACAACACAATTTCTGGTCACGACCACTGCTCTCTGGGTCATCGGAGATGAGGGGAACCTCCAGCAGTGATGCTCCACCAGAGCTGGAAAATCCAACATAATATTAGCTAATTCAGGAGGAAGTCACCCAAATAGCTTTCACGTTGGGAAGGGTATGGTCAAGCTACTAATGGAAAACACTACAAAAAGGTAGGCCTCAGTGAAAATCAATGTCAACTAGGGAGATGTGTGCTGTACGCAAAACTTGAGCTCTCCCTATCATATGATGAAATGTACAATAAAACTATAAACAGCTATCTGTTCTGAAATACTGTCTTCAGTCACTTTTTTATTATTTTGAGTGAGATTTGATTAAAACTGTAAAGTTAGCTATATAGCAGAATAATTTCCAAATTATTTATTCAGAAGGATTTTACAAAAGGTTTATTTTCCATTGGGTGTAAAAGTGCAGAATACTCAACTTTAATTGTATTTACTAATTTAAATTTAACTTCACATCAACCTGCTGATAGTAATCTTTGTTTATATTCGCTTTTATGCTTTCGCGGCTGGTTTAATAAGACTATTAAAAGCAATTCAAAGCGTTACTAAACCCTTTAAAACTGATCTGAATCAGTCGTTTGCGTCATGTCTTCGCATCATTTGCACTAAGGCACAGAAATTTGGTAATAGGCATTCAGCCTCAACAGAGCTGCTTTAAACAACATGGAAAACTGAGATTTGAAAGTTATTTCACAATCAGTCCCTAAGGATGCCGATGAACACATCGAAGAAACAAATACGATGACAAACAACTTCCGTAACAATTATTTTTTTACTGTCCATTAAACTCGTTTTTTAAAACGTTATATAATTCCGTAATATACCGAATATCTACAGTTTGTGTTCACAAACTTTATCGACACCTTTAGCTTAACAACAAATTCAACTACTAGTGATGATTCACCTTCACCTCCATGTAAAACTTGTGAATCGAGCGGAGAGCAAAGTAGAAAAAAAACGACAAAACTCAGACACATCCCTCTTTTTAAACACTTATTATCTTCCACAACTTCTACGTGTGTTAAAAGTGGGTTATTTTATTTAAAATATTTAGACATTTTGAATAAAACTCACCTTTCAGGATGCTTTTCCTAAAAGAAAATTTCGTCCATCTTTCTTACGCAATGCGCGTGCGCAGACAGATATCAGTCACTCCATTATCCAATCAGAAACTGGGTCAGGAAAAAATCCCGCCTTCAAGGATGAATAGTAAACAAAGAATTCTATGATGCATGTAATATACTGGAAATGAATGGTGTATTTACTATGTATGAGGTCATATAGATAATAAAATCTTAAGGTAATAACTTAATGTTTAGATCCAAATCGTATTAAACCGAATTCCAATGTTTAAACACTAAATTCATTGTAAATATAAGACCCTTTCCTTAATATTCTATCTTACCATACTTTTGGAAACCAACACAGCTTTCAAATGTACGTATAAAAAGTACGTAAAATAAAGTAATCAAATGTATTGTTTATTTAAAATAATAGCGTTCAGCTCACAATTTGGAATAAAGTAATCCAACAGATAACAGCTCAAATAAGATAAAGACAGTTTTGATCATAGATTTCATATTAATATGTTAATAAATTTAACTTGAATGATTTCTGTTTCAAAAATTTGCAAGGATATTATTCTTGTATAAACTGTAAAAATGATCTGTTTACCATTAATATATTTTCAGAGGTTTGTGTATAGACCAAAAACCAACAAACAAATAAATACATACATAACATTACAGGCTTTTTATCTGAAAGTGTACCCATCTGCTCCAAAGGGTTCTCTTGAAGTGTTTGGAGGGATTCAAATTTATTTCCAGTTTATCCCAGTAGATGGCGTAACTGCACTTTTGCAAATCCTCAGTAAACAGAATTTCTTTTTAAATTTATGCTTTTTCTTTATTTTTGAGATACATTTCTCCCAGTTAAATTTAGATAATACTTTATTTACTAAAATAAAGTCTACAATATAAAACTTTGCAATTATAAACAAAAGGCAGAAAAATGTAATGTATTTATTAATATTATTTTATGTAAAATACAGAAAATCATTAAATGATAACATTCTTAATTACTTTTTATATTACTTTAAGACATACTGACAGAGTTGGTGTGTAAAACCAAGATTATTGATGACGCTTAACGAGGAAATATTTAGAATGTAATAAAATATTCTGAAAAATATTTGCTAAAGCATGCACTGACCAAATTAGGAGTGGAAAACTATCTTATCTGATCAACAATTAGGCACATTTAGGAAAATGTAAAGTATTTTTGGCAAAAATTTGAACAAAGAAACGCATGTTTTTAAATTACTTAAAAACGATATAGTGTGAAGTGTGGGTGAAAGGAGAAATGTAATTTAATATAAATTCAGGTGTTTTTTAAAATAGATTTGATCTCATGCTAGCTTCAGCTATAGCCAACCTTACTGCCTATTTAAGGATGTCTGAGAAGAGAAATGTTGTTTTTAAACTAGCTCTGCATCTCCTCTCAGCGTTCTCCCCTCCGTGTATCCTCTGCACTTCACCATCCAGAGCCTCTGAAATGTTTAGGCTCTTTTCTCTAAATAAGGCAGCCTTATCTCAGTTCCTGTCATTTCGGCCTTTTCTCCAAACATCCCGAGCAGCGACTGTGGCAGCAGCAGCCTGCAGACCGCGCATTCCTTTGCCTTGTATGGACAAATGGCCTGTCCTGGGATATCTCCGTACGGGACAGGCTGCGCTCCCCATTGGCTGGGTGCAGGAAGGGGGCGGGGACAGCTGGGGGAGTCTGATTCTTTAAGCAAACTTTTCAGGAGGCTTCTTTTCCCACTCCTGTGACGGGTCCAGACAAAAGGAGTTTGAAGGACTCCCCAAATATTTCTACCTGAAGCCAAGGTGAGTCTGAAAGCTCTTTTCAACACAAACTGAGGATACAGAGCATCATAAAGCGGATGAGTGTTCAGGGTTTGGTGTCTTAGTGCCAGTGCTGAGGGGAGGATAGCGTTACAGTAGCTCCTGAAGTGGATCTCTGTGGTTTTGCTCATCAGGAGAGGCGTGTAGAGGATGGTTATCTTCCAGTTTTGGAGATATGCAGGAGCACACAGGCATGGATGCTACGGATGATTAATCTGAGGAATTTCTAAATGCTTTTGTCCTATTTAGCTCTGTCTAGTTCACACACACACACACACACACACACACACACACACACACACACACACACACACACCTCTGATGATGTATTTTATTGGTGATCTGTGCTTACATTCCTCTTTGCTCTGTTCTTGGAATTCCTGACCATTGGCCTTTGGGTCTTCACTCCTGCAGTGTTTGACTTATATGATCTGAAGTTGGAGATGACAACCTGACAGTTTGTGTGTGTGTGTTTCTCTTGGTGTGTGTGGCAGGAGGACAGAGGAGCTTTGTCACCCATCCCAGTGTAGATGAAAGGGCCTTGTGTGAGGTGGCCAGAAAACAAATCCTATTGTCAGTGCGGACCAAGCTGGGACTCGTCAGCTACACTCACTTACATTTAGTAAAATAACTGTTCTCAGTCTTTTTGTCAATCTTTGCTCAAGCCATTGCTATGATACAGGACTTCCTGATTGGATATTAAGATGCATTTTAAATTTAACAATCCTATTATTAAGAGTCTGAGAAGAATCACATTGAATACTTGCAAATTACAAAACTTATGGAGTGTTGTGTTTCCCAGTCAGGCAGGAGAGAGAGAAGCATTAATCAGGCACAGGAATTCCTCTGTTGGTTGTTTTATTCCCAGCTTCCTCGGTGCCTGTGTGGTGGTGAATGGAGAGGATTGGAGCCAAAAAACTGAACACGCCTTCCAAATTTCTTGATTTATTTTGGCACACACAAGGACTGATACAGTCAAGAAGTAGACGAATTATAGTAAAGACTGATCCAGCTGGCATGTGTGGTGACAGAAAACATGAACTCTGTGTGTTTACATCAATTCAAGTACATTATTCCTTATTCTCCCCTCGTCCATCCAGATCCATAATGTATTACCACAAAAGCTTCAGAGGACAGTCGAGGTATTCATTAAGATCATAAACTGTAGACTGGGCTGATGATATTTGCATTAGTAATGAAAGTTTGAATTCTTCAAAGGTGATATGGCTGCATTAATTTGTGTATACATAAAGATAAAATATAGATAGGAAAACCTGACTTCACCTGCTTTTCTCTCTGCCTCTATGAATCATACAAGCGGATAAAAATGTAGCTTTTCTCCTGAGAAATAAATAAGCGGCAGTGTCACACACGAAGCCCTTCGAGGAAGAGATGTGGTGGAAACAGGTTAGCAAGGAGCTATTTATAAAACTGGCAACACAAGTCTGTCAAACATTGAAGCAGGGTGAGAACTGGGTTTCAGAAGAGTGTGTTTTTGTGTGAAAATTCTGTAAAATCTTTAAATCAAATCTGTTGCAGCTTATTGCAAACTATATTTTAAAGAAAAATAAATTGTATTATGTTAAAGGGGTGAATGCAGATGCCTAAATACATGTTTGAGCAAATTTAATCTGTATTAATAGAATGATACATTTATAAATCAGGTTAACGATTCCCAAGTCCCCTGGAAGTGTGAACTTTTTTTATTATGAAATTGTTTATTAGCAGAAATTTGAATTATTTGTGTTTTTTAAAACTGAAAGATATATTTCACAATTAAGTTGTATTCAATAAATAATGAAACAAAAGTGTCGCTTTTGAGACGCTGGGTAAAAATTAATTTGAAAAATTCTTAATTGGAGTAAATAAATAGTGAGGATTTCTAATGAGCCCATCAGGACATCATACTCCTGTGACTAATTGGCCTTATTCACCTGCTCCCTTCTGAACAAACCAGCCTGTCCGTCGGTCCTCTGGCAGCCACAGGGGTCTACTAACGCAGTCATGGAACAAACACACACACACGCACAAGCACAAGAGAGACAAAATCCTTGGAGACAAGAACATGAGTGACAGGCCTAATTCTGAACCTATCGGAAGTGAGGCGTGCCATGCGCTGTAGAGACGTGTCATTTTCACACCCATCAGAGTGCCTGACATTTATGGAGAAAGTGATTCTCTCTCCAGAGGAAGTGAGAAAAGATTCATCAAGCAAGAGATATTCTACATTTATATGTGAATGCAGTGCTGCTCTGCAGAACATACTGCACAAGCTAATTGAATGTGTATTTTGAAATGAATGAAATCATTAAAATCCATGAAGGAATGTATATGTAATGTAATCACTCTAAAAGTTCATCAGCTGTAGGTGTCCATCCAAAGATTACTTGCGATGTTCACTAACATCCATCCAGTGGCTCATTAGAAACGTATAACAGCATTAGCAGTTTTCTCCAACTAACCTGTGAACATCGTTTGTGCACAGGCCCTCATCCAGCTGCCATCATGTCCAGCAAACGCGCCAAGGGAAAGACCACCAAGAAGAGGCCTCAGAGGGCCACCTCCAATGTCTTCGCCATGTTTGACCAGTCTCAGATCCAGGAGTTCAAGGAGGCTTTTAACATGATCGACCAGAACAGAGATGGGTTCATCGACAAGGAGGATCTGCACGACATGCTGGCTTCCCTGGGTAAAAACCTTCTTGTTTTTAGGACTGTGTCTGCACCCGATTCATAAATGAACTTATGTTAAGGGTTTGTCACATAAAATCCCATTCCATCATTAAAAACTGTAATTTTATTTAACATGTATGACAATGTGATGTCAAACTTTACAGTATTTCTGTACAGACCTATATTAAAGGTGCCATTCGTTTCCATCTAAGAATTATATACTTTGCATATAAATGGCAATTATTAGTTCCTTTTAAACCTGTTGCTTTTGCATAATTTTATTTAAACCAGTAATTCTTGTTGGCACTAAAAGAGAACATTATAAGCACATGTAAACATTTACCAGGTAAGAACCCGTCTGATGAATACCTGGAGGGGATGATGAGCGAAGCACCGGGGCCCATTAACTTCACCATGTTCCTCACCATGTTCGGAGAGCGGCTCAACGGGACTGACCCTGAGGATGTCATCCGCAACGCCTTCGCCTGCTTTGACGAGGAGGGATCAGGTGAGTGGTTGTGCACACAGATTGTTGTACACTGAGCCTTGTGTAACTGTCATTTGGTGAATGTCCTGTTTTCCAAGGCGTGATCCATGAGGACCACCTGAGGGAGCTGCTGACCACCATGGGCGACCGCTTCACGGACGAAGAGGTGGACGAGCTGTTCCGAGAGGCGCCCATCGACAAGAAGGGCAACTTCAACTATGCAGAGTTCACACGCATCCTCAAACACGGTGCAAAAGATAAAGATGACGAGTAGAGATAGAAGGCAACAGCATCCGGCCCCCATGTGCACACATACTGCACCACCACTCTATCACCAGTTCCTTTTAGAGTCCAGTATCACTCAGATTATTATAATATGTGAGCTAATCCTGTTCATCAAAGGCAGAATCTTGGGATCTGGAGAATTACTCTGCTCTACACAACCCGTTTTATCTGATGGCCTCACGTCTGCTGCAGCTTCCTCCATCCTGACTGCAGTCTGTTTGGTATATAGGGGATCTTATTTGGACCTTTTAGAGATGCAATAAAAATTGATGTGTATTTGTGTGTGCCGGGGCTGTTTGGACTTCCATTATCAGTGCTACATATCTGCCAGTTAGCTACCACATGTACACAAGCACTGCAGCGTGGCCCCTTGTTATATCCATATGCTTGTATGGATAAAAAAAGATTGCTTTTTGACAATAAAAGGGGTGATTATTCCCTCCTTTTGAAACTGAATAAATTTGGTTGTCTAAATTTCTATCTTGCTCTGTCAGCTGGCTGTATTTTGTGAATGAGGGATCTGATGTCTGCGTTGTTGAAGGAATCCTGTCTTAATCTGCTCAGGCAAATAAAGTGTTTACGCATTGTTGTTGTACCATTATCTGCCCCAGGTCACTTTTGTACGCGTCTTTTGTTTTAAGTACTTTTCACTGTCAAAAGTTTAAAACACCATACTTGGAAGTAATGCAATCAGGAAAAAAAAAAAAAAGCTAAGATTCACAGTAATTTTTGCAAGGATACTTGTTCCTTGTCCATAAAAACTAGGCTAGAAAAAACAAGTTCCCCCAGTGGAGATTTTAAGCATATTGGCTTCATTGTGACTGTGTAGAATGGTTTGATTTGATTGACCATATGCATAAAGCTGATCTCCATAGTCGACTGATTCTTGAACAGGAAATGGGACAAAGTGAAATAATCAACAAAAAACTTGACAAAATAAAAATCAGTTTCTCAAATGTGAAGCCCTCACAGATTCAACAAGTCTCTGAACCTCCACGATGGAGAAGGTGACACCATTAAAGATGGCGGTGACAAAGTGTCCTGTTTTTAAAATCATTTACATCCTTTTTTTTTTGCTGAGGGTGTGCTTTATACTCCAAAGACCCCATTTGTGCATCACATTAGTCACAAGCTCACAAAATTCAAGCAGAACAGGGAAGGTAATTATTTGACTGCAAAAACTAGCAGATTATACTTGCACTATAAAACCATTTGTATCACATTTGATACACATTTTTCCAAGTCCTCTAGGCTGAACAGCATTAGTACATTCCTCAACAAACTGTATTGAATCATGAAGCACATCTGCCATCTGGTGGAGGATCTAAGTATTACATGTGTGTCAATTTTACATAAAAATGTGTTTGCTTTAATCCAATAGTAAACAAGTTTATGACTTTCACATTTCAGGGTTAATAAACAGATACAATGTTTTATTTAGCATAGTTCCAGCTGTTATACATACTAGACTACTTAGAGGCATGAAGGGTTGCACTGGTGAGTTACTTATAAAAATCCCAACACATCCATTGTAATCTGGGTGCTGTTCAGGAAATGAGACATCTTTCTAAATATTTTACAGTGGTCTATTCTCGGGTCAAAAGCAGGACAGAGATGATAAATTAGACAAGTGAGACAAACCTTAAGGCCAACAGACATCAGATCTCCTCACTGTTTGAGGCAAAAGTCATTTCAGTTCCAGTGACCTTCACTACCACCAACTATGAATGTATCCATTTAACTAATTCTCTTTATTTGATCAGTAACAAGACAAGAAATTGTATTTTTGAAAAAAGGGAAACTTTTATTTCTTTGAAATGTTCATACAAAACACATTTAAAGTTTAAGGTGTATATTGCACAGACTATTGAGTGTTTAATATATTTATATATATATATAAAAAAAATAATAAAAACAAAACCGGGACATCATCCCACGGTTGAAGGCTTAAGGCACAGCAGCCAATCATACTGCCCAAGAGTCAGTCATGAACATGAACTCGGAAATGAACATTCAGAATGTGTTTGGCTGTAAAAACTACAGTATGAGACCAAGCTCTTACTATTACATAAAAAACCACTTTCAACGTATTTACATCAGCACATCTTTTTATCCAACGAGTGTCGGCTTGCATTTAAAACCTGATACAAACCTCACCGTATAAAATCTAAAGGGATAACTGATGATCTGAAGGGAGGTTTTGCGGAGTCGTTGCTGCAGTAGAAAGCTTTATGAACAGTCGGTTTGGAAAATCAGAGAGAAATTCTCACAGAGGAGCTATTAGTTAATCACAGCCGGGGCAGTTACAAAGCATTTCTCTGCTGTCTAAAACAACTCTAATCATGCAAATACTCATTTGTAAACATTATTCCACCTTTGCATTTCATGGTGGTTCTGGCAGAAATATTATGAAGTGTTACAAAATAAAATGAACGTGTTAAAGATGTATAATTTGAACTTAAAGAAGTGTAAAGGTGTTTTAAAAAGAATTTGCTAGCATTTATTTAAGAATAAAGTCATTTGATGATGCAGAAATACTTTGTAACTGACCCCACTCTGACTAGTCGTTAGCTTGTCAATCTGATGAGAACCTCCACTTTGCTACAGCAGGTAAACTATTAATCATGTTTCCACTGAAACCCCACTTCATGAGACCTGAATTATCCCTTTAACCAGCCTTTTTCCAGTATCACAACCACAAAGGCATCACAGTGTATCCATGTAGTCTGAATAATTAAAACAACACTACATTATATGACCCACGCCTGACCTGACCTGTGTAAACTGAGGTATAAATGCTCACTACTCTACCCAGTATTTAAAACAAGACGTCTGTTTTTACTGGTCCGCAAAAGAACAAAAGGCAAAGAGGCAACAAACAAAAAGAGAAAACAAAAGAGCGGCGTCTGAAACTTCCTTTAGCTGAAATCATTCGTAACGAGACCCAACATTAGACGTCCTCCTGCCTCCAACAACCTACACGTGTAAAACACAACCGTTTGAACTGAACACAGATCTGCTACGCTGGTGAATCCTCGTCTAACTATTCTGCTACAGCATTAGTGAAAAGAGGTTCCAGCTTTTCTCTACATGCTACCACTGCTGATACACATCCAATGAGCATCCAGTAATTTATTGTGGTATTATCCCAACAGTTTCACAGAAACTACAGTTTTATGGATGATTAGAAACCTCACACAAACTATTATTAGATAAACATGAAAAAAAAAAGATCTTGTACTAAACAAACAAAAAAAAAATCATATCTTAGTGTGCTACATTTTTTTGATCAAGAACCTGTATGCATTAATATTAACCGTTTTCACAAAGTGAGACAATCAACGATGAAAAGCAAACTCTAAGGCCTCAAAATGTCTTGGAAATGTATCAATTAGTCATTAAATGCTTAAATCGTCCAGCCTGTATGTGTGGGATCTGTTTGTTAGGAAACAATTTAAATTTCATCCTGGAAGGAAATGTACAGAGAGCAGCTGAGATGATAATTCATGTGCAGCTATATAAAGGCAGAACGGAGTGAAGCGAGTCATTCAGTCACCGCTGTCAAAACATGAAAAAGGAGGGGAAACGAACGGGAATGAAGAGCTAATTCGATAAAAGAGATGTCTTTTGCATCAGCGGTTCTGAATAAAAATAAAAATATTTTTTATGTGGAAGTGGAATAGACAATGGGACGACTTAACAAATATTAGCGGGGGTTTTGTACATTCAATAATGTCCAGCTGTGCTACTGAAGAGGCCATCTCTGCTGTGCTAGAAACTACTGATTTAAACTTTTTACAAATACTTCTCCTCTTGTTCATTTACGCAACATGGAAAAAAGTCTTTGAACGTGAAAAACATTTACACAAAAAAATGGCATCAACATATCTTCAATATCAGTGTAGTAAACGTTCTTGTCTCTAAACAATCCCACCTCCGTTCATGTGCAGGCTAAGGCTAATTTTACATTCTCCTAAGAACTAATTGACAGGTTCACTCCGTGTGTGCAGGCTGTGCTGCGGCCCCCACACAGTGGTCATTGGGGTCTTCACCACCTGCCGGGCATTAGTGTGCACCATGCTCCAAACACTGGGCACCACAGCAGAACTCCTCTGAGAACTGGAGGAAGGCTGCAGAGGAGGAGCAGCGAGGCTCAGACGAGGTGCAGCTGGAATCTGGGCAGAGGCAGAACCGGGAGTTGAGGCTGAAACAGAGGACGAAGCACACGGAGCGGTCACTGGGATCAGGGGAGTCTTGTGGAATGGCAGGAGAAGCGGGACTCCCTTAGAGGTCGAGTGAGGTTCCTGGCTCATAGCGGAGAGCGAGGCGGGACTCGCGGCCGGTGCAGAGACGAGTGATTCTAAAACTGGACATGGGGTGGGAGGAGAGACAGAAGTTGAACCTATTTGCAGGGCTGGGCTGATGGCTGGAGCAACAGCTGGTCTCTGCACATCTGAGTGCCCCATGACCAAGGCAGACACTGGCACTATAGTTGGGAGATGGGCTGGGATGTGCTGAGGCTGTTTTGGGCTGGACGCTCTGACAGCGTCCAGATGAGGAGATATCCTTGAGGTTAAGACTGGTACAGTCACTCCTGAAGACACTGGGAATTGTATTGACACACCAGCTGACTCTGGAACAGCCATTGCCTTCTCCATCAGACTCTGCACTCTGGAGGGATCCATGACCCGTTCCTCTGGAGGCGGGGTCGGGCCCATGTCACTGCTGTAAGCACTGCACTCAGTCTTTAAAGCCTTTAGGGGTTGGTTCTGAATCTCCGTGAGTCGGTCCTGCTCTGCAGCCCTTAGCAGAGCAGCATCTACCAGCAGCCTCAGGTCACTGAAATCCTGCGTAGGAAAGAGCTCAGGAGGCGTCGGGGGAGGTGTGTTGAAGAGGCCAGTGGCAGAGCTAGCTGCCATCGTTGAGCTGCTGGGACACGCTGTTTGGGCTCCCTTTTCATCTGCTTCTCTAAGCAGACTCTCTGTGTCCAGCTTCATGAGTGCTTGCACCGACCCCTGCTTCCCAGGATAGCCTGCTCCAGTTAGAATAGCTGTTGCCGTGTTCCCGAGAAGACTGAGGTCCAAAGTGGGCGCAGAGCGGATCACAGATGGACGCTGCTGCGAAGAGCCGGTTGAGGTGTTTATTTCTGGAGAGCTGGCTCTACCTCCATTAGACGAGTGGCCCTCAGTTTTACTGCAAACTTTCCGGGAGATGGTGAACTTGGTGGGATCTTTGCCGTCCTTACGAAGCAGGTCAGGAAGAAGTCGGCGGCGGGCGTTGATGAACCAGTTGCATATCTGAGAAAACAAGAGAATTTTCAGCTTAAACTGATAACTCACAAGAAATTTAAACAGCCAACTGAACTGCAATCATCAAACCAAGACATTTGATTTTCACTCCAATCATTCTTAATGCGTCTCTGACGCACTCCCTCTACTGGTACAGAGAGGAAGAACAGAGGAAGATGGACAAGAGTTCAGACAGCTGGCAATAATGAAGATCTGAGCAAGAATATGCTGAGCCACAGAGAAGCTGACCAAAAGCATTCCACTGAACTGACTACATAAGGAACGCTGCTGCTGCTGCCTCCAACTGCTCTGTAATCTGCATGTGTGCCGAGCTGCAAAAAGGAAATGTCTACAACTGATGCAACAAAGTTACAAAAGAAAACTGGGATGGTGTTTTTCACAGCAGCATGATCCCTGGTGAGCAAAAAGTTTCCCACGATGAAAAACAAACTGCATGAACAACATTAAAGGGACATTTCTGTCATTTTGAAGCTGAGTTCTATCAGTTATTTATCTACAGTATGGACAGTACCCGCCAGTGACATCACTCAAAGCAAGCAGACTCTGTAGATAAATAGCTGATAAACGCCACTTCAAATCAACCAAAATATTCCTTTAAACATTAAAACCACCAGATTGCAGAAATGGAGCACCACAAGTGTCACTTCCTCTGACTGGTTCTGAGAACAGCTGTCCTTCACCTGCAGCACGGAGAGCTTGGTCTGACCCGACAGGCTGAGTTTCTCCTGCTCCGACGGATAGGCATTGAAGCGGTGCTCGTACAGCCAGCTCCGAAGAATCTGCACCGCTTCCTTGGGCAGGTTGCCACGGCGACGGCGCTTCCCAAGGAGCCCTCTTCCCGACAGGTCGAGCAGGGAGCCATCATCACTGTCCGACATGGCCGATGAGTGTTCTTGCTCTGGATGGTGGTCATCCTCCAGAGCTGAAGAAAAGGAAAACATTTATAATCATTTGATCAACGTGTCCTAAATCTGTTTACTGGTTGATTAACCTTGTTCTGTTTTTAATGCTAATATGTTTTTAGTTTTATTGCTGTCAAGCAAAACTTTAACTATGCCCCAACAATAACAGATGCCATTTAAGCAGTCATGTGACACACACACACACACACACCTGCACAGATTTAGTTAGTCTTAAAGGGATAGCTCAAGCTCAGCTCTTTTGAAGTTGGTATTTATTGGTTTTGATTCTGATTTCTCTCAATAAACAAAAATTATATGAGTGCATTTTAAAAATGTATGATAAAGATAGAAGTTCTGATTCTGGATGTAAAAATCTTTTACACAAAAGAGTTGTTTATGCTTGCATGACCCAGTGCTTAGCAATGATGATGCAATGGACTGCATGTTGGAATTTTTATTGTTGATTGAATGCTGGCAATGATGCATTCACAGATTTACAATAAAATACAGATCAGTTCTAAAATTTGAATTAAAATACAAAAAAATAAAAGTAATACAGTCAGATAAAACCACAAAATAAAAGGTCCCTGTAGGAGTCCTGCTCAGCTAGAATTAAAAGAGATTTTAAAATGCCCAGGGTCTCAGCAGATCTAATGTGACCGTGGCGTAGACTGTTCTAGAGTTGGGGGAGGGGGGGCTGCTGCCCCAAAGACTCAGTCACCTCTGGTCTTCAGCCTAGTTGGGAACCTCCAGCAAAAATCAGTTTGTGAGAAGGCTCCCCCCATTACCATCAATTTTATTTTACACAAATATTTGGGCAGAAATGTGAAGCTCTGACTATTAAGTGTTACAAATTCTCCACCAATTTCTGATTTAATTTCTCTAAACTCAGGCTGTTCAAAAAGCCATCTACTGCATATAAGACATTACCTGTTCATTTCCACAGAACCCCACTTTAAAAAAGCTATCCTCTTATTAACATGTAGTTACCACACTGTATAAAAGTTGCTGTGAGCTCAAACAAAAGCTTTCTGGTCTGAACTCTTATTTTTGTAAATCCATAGTGGGTCACCGGAGGAAATCTCCCCACAAAATGGAGCATGCTTGATCCCAGGGGTGGGCCACAGAAAGCAGTAAATGTCTTTCTCTGGGGCTGGGTGAAACCTGACCCCCGGGGGCAGCGCCTGTCCTCACAAAGGAGATTGTGTGCATATCAACATCACAGTAGCCACTGGCCCAGGAATCTATTGACCATGGAAAAAGGGGGCCGTTTTAAAACCTCACGTTAAACCAAGAAGACTGAAGGAGTTGAACTTTGCCTCATACCTGGACATGGAGGGATGCTCTACATTGCATATGAGAATTTTAAAAAGGAATAATTTAATAATAATATATTTTTAAAAAATTGAGGATTGAATTGTGATGAATCCATCGACTTAAGTTATTTCCATTAAGCTGAAGAACAAAAAAAAATCCTGATTTAAAGCTCGATCTTGTTCATTGTGCAGCCCATTGTAGAAACGTGCAGTACGTGATGCACCATCGGTCCCACATCTCCACCGTCTGTTGTTAAATCATTAAAAAAAACAACACAAAAAAAGAACAAACCCAACATGGGTGATCTAGTTTAGATCAAATAAAGGGCTAAAATCACACCATCAGCAGCAGCTGGATTGTAAATCACACAGGCTGTCAAACACTTGTTTACAAAATGCCCTTTCTTGTTTACACTAGTCAGTAATGTGGGAATATCTCTAAAGTCTTTTGAAACTTCACTTCAGCTTATTTTTCCCCCTCAAATAGTCAGCGAAACTATCCAGGTTTAAATCTGCCATTTAGCAACAGCAGTCCAACAAAAAGTTACAAATCAGAAAACAAAGGGGGGGGGGGGGGG
>SSNR01000047.1:995861-1125584 GCA_006937965.1 Callopanchax toddi | reverse complement strand
GGGGGGGGGGGGGGGGGAAACTAACAAAAACAGGTCGCTTTGTGTGACTAAAATGTTGCTGAAAAAGCCACACAGAGACAAACAAACCGAGGGGACACTCGGTAAACGAGCCATCTGGAGCGCACAAAGGAGGCAGACAGAAACACGCAGCCTCCCGCATGTCGCTCCGCCAGATGGACAGCATGCCTGCCTCAGGAGATAACTAGCTAGCTAGCTGTCCCCCTCCTCCTCCTCTTCGAATTTAAACACAAACACACGCTGCATTTGCTTGTCACAAAGAAAACTCGCATATCAGGCAGAGTCAACAAGCAGGACTCACACTTTTAAGGTGCTAAATGTCAACAGCAGAGACTAAAACACGACCAGACTGGCGCTCACCTCGTTTCAACGCTTTCATTCTTTGTTGATGGGCTCGCTTGAAAACACACAGCTGTCCAAGTTGCACTACAAAAGGAGCCAAACGGTGGTAAAGACACTTTCTTCCGACACCTCTAAAGCTTCTTCTTGTTTATCCAGCGACGTAAAAAAACTCACTTTTTAGGTTTTGCCACAAGAAGAGGTTTCCATCTCACTCCTCGCTTTCTGCCAGGATAAATGTTTCTGTGTTTTTTTGTCGCTTGCTCCGTTTTTTTTTTACCTGCACGCAGCAGCAGCGCCAGCTCTTTGCCAATCTTGACAGTCGCAGCTGAAACGATCCCACCTCCTTGACTCGTGGCAGCCAATCATATCGCTGTATTACGCCTCCTGAAAAGTCGTCTACCAATCGTGTCGCTCCTCGAGAAAGCGGTCAGACTCGGTGTTGTTGTGATGGACGGGAGAACCATTTCATTCAAAATATATCACAGACCGTCATTCAAACATTCTTTTATGGACGAGACTAAAACGGCACAGTTACATGAACGCAGTTTATACGAAACCTAGCAAATCTTTTTCCACAACTGTGGCCATTTGGATTCCAGTCTTCGAGAAACAACTCACATGGTTTTACGTAACAATGTAAAAAAAAAAAAATCTGGTTACATAAAGCATAACCGTCAAAAGGGGACTCAAATCGACTGAACTTTTCCTAAAACGTTTTCCTAATTTGTCAATTATATTGTGAGTCTTACATTTTTCCTATAAATCACATCGGTTTGCGATTAATGACAAAAATACCCCTTACAAAGTAGGAAGCCCCTTTTCACCACTTCCATGCAGACTTTTATTTTTGTCCAAGCTCAAACTCATGTCACTTTGTCAGCTTTGTGGTTTAAAGGTAAAGACTCCAAAAAAACACAAATTAAAGTAATTATATGTTAAAAATGAAATTTCTGAGACAAGGGTCTAAAAAAACCCTTTAAATATCATTTAAAATATGCAAATATACATGAATACACCAAGCAAGTAGACCAGATCAATTGTTTGAGAAAGTATTTTGTGCATTTTTATTGAACATTGCGCCTCTGAATTATACATGTGAACAATCTTGTAGTATAAATAAATCTACAGCATTGTAAAAGATGACAATTTTACTCTGGTTTTATTCTTATTTACAGACAATATAAGTTTAAGAAGCACAATGGGAGAAAATGCAAGATAGTGTCATATTAATATCAAAGAACCCCCTTTACTCTGTATTGCACATACTTCAAATGTTACCAGAGTATATAGTGTACAGCTACATCTCATCTTATGACCAATACACTCACTCACTCACAGGTTCCTCTCACACACAACAACTTATCTTCCATTCAGATCTACCAACCCTGATTTACACACAGCCTATATAGTGTTCTAATAAACAGATTCTAGTCATTAAAATATGTGCTTACTTCATAAAATATTTATATTTAGAGACTTCTTGCTACATCTCATCTCTGCTGGTATGAGCCGCTGCCCCTCTTCCAATCCAGTGTTTTATGAACAAAGCAAGTTGGGGAGTAAGCTCGGTTAAGTGTTCTGGTTTTAGCCAGCAGGTGTTCAGGGTTAATGCAAAGAACATTTTCACCTGTTATGGACAAAACTTTAATAAGAGAGTTAATATATATCCCCAAATAGGACATTTCTCCAATATTTGTTGTTTTAAAGAGTTGTGGAAAAAGTTAAAGATGGAAAAAAAACAGTGGTTTCACAAAATAAAACATTAAGACCAGATTTGTTTGGTAATTTGTTAATCTTATTCATGTTTAGCTTGTAGAATCTACTTATGGATGATAAAATACTTTTAGGAATGAGATTTACCTCTCAATAAGCACAAATTGCTGCTCAGACATACTTTGAAAGGTGAAAAGCATCAAATATATGTGTGAGGACCATTATCACCTTAAAATCAGTTGCTTTTGCAGCAACAAGCTCTTACCCAGGAATCAGACTCAGTCTCAGCACTTCGTTTGTGTGTATATTGGAGGAAAGCTTTGTTTACATGTATGAGATAAGCTCTGTGAGTACATCACTGACATTTCTTGACATTTCACACAACCGAATGACAGAAAAAATAGAAACATGTTGGTTTATCTGCATTTAACAAACATTATGTTGGCCAACATATTGTACTGTGTGAAATAAAAAAAACAGACAATACGTGAATATGTATCAGATGAAAAATACAGTTAACTTGAATAACCAATTAAAACAGGTACATTTGATTTCTTAAAAGAAAAAGAAAACACTTTTTTTGTGGCAGTCAGGAAACAAATCAAGCCAATGAAAAGCCAGTGTTTACTTGAACAAAAGGCTTTTCAGGTGCTAACGATGCTACACTCTCCAGTCAAATGGAAAGCAGCACTGACAGCAGCCAGAGAACAGCCTATTGACACCCCTGAGCCATTTTTCTTCCTTAGGTCAGCCACAGCAGGCAGACACCACTCACAAACAATAGGCAGCCACCACTCTAAGAAGAAAGGTACTTTTCATGCTTTTTGAATTTATAATTGGGGGCTTATTATTGGGTCACATTGCAAGAGAAAAGAATTGTAACATTTATTCTAACCGATTACGACAGGTGAAGTTGTTTATGTTTGCTGACCATTTGGAAGAAAACCATATGTGAGAGGAAGACAAGCCAATGACTGGTGGAGCTAAGGCATGTCTGTTGTTTGGATGACTGAGCATGTACTCAGAAATTTATTATGACATTTACTTTTGCAAGTAAATTACAGCAGTGTGGAAATATATGACCTCTTTACATATTTGTTGCTCTTTTGTCACTCTTAAATGTTTCAGATCAGCAAATTTAAATACCAGACAGAGATAACCTGTGAAAAATCACAAACCTGTGAAGAAGTCTTTGACCTTCCTTGTTAAATCATGAATGAACTGTAATTAGAAATTGCTGGAAATGTGAGTTAAAGCCATTGGCTACACTTAGGCCTGATTAGAACCTGTCCGACAACATGAAGTAGGATAAAAGATCTAAAAAACAAAATACCTCATGCCCCTTTCCAAAGAATTAAAGAACAAAAGAAACCAGAACCATGTCTAAAGCACAGCAGGACTCACTGATTAAAGTACCGGTCAGATTTAATGTTTCAATGATAAGAGAGAGACTGCAAAAATTGCATCCGTAGAAGAGTTCCAAGGCCAAAACCTGAGCTGACCAAAAATAACACAAAGGCTCCAAAACATCTTGAGCACGCCCGAGACTTGTGGGAAAATATTCTGTGGTCTAATGAGACTAAAGTGGGACTTTTTAGAAGGTGTTTCTCTCGTTACCTGCAGAGTAAAACTAACACTTTCAGAAAATGGAAGTATTTCTAAAAAAGAACATTAGACCACCAGTCAGTCATGGTGGTGGTATGTGATGTCTGGACTGCTTCAGGACCTGGACAACTTGCTGTAATTAATGGAATCATGAATCCTGCTTTCTACCAGAAAATTCTGAAGGAGAGCATTTGACCTTTGACCTTAGCCAGGCCATATATTCTGTAAAACCCTTCATTGTGGCTGAAGTAAAACAACTCCGTAAAAAAGGAGTTTGATTAAAGACCTTCACAGTGATGTGAGACTACCAGTTATCACAAACACTCGAAATTTGCTGTCAAGAGTATTTTTTTATTTTTAGCAAAAGTCAGCTTAGCAAATGAGAACAAATGATTACATTTTGTTAATATTTTTACTTTTTATAAACTTCTGGTATATAGTTTACAGACTGAATGATCAGATACTTAAAAACGGTAGATCAGAGGTAAATCAGGGCTTAGAAATTCTGGCGTCGAGTTGCAGGCAGAAGGAGATCGATCTACAAGTTTGAGGCACTAGAAGAAATTGAGAGGAGGTATAGCCTCTTGTTTAATGTGCTGGCAGCTGATGGCTGGACTAGGGCACAGTTGTTTTACGGTCAATAAAACGTAATGTTCACTCAGAACCTTTTCCTTAAGACTGAGGCCAGAGCAGAGCTTGATGCCGACTGGTGTGAGCTGGAAAGAAATGCACTTCGTACGATAAAATCCTGAATTGAATCAAATCAATACACTCTGCTGAGGACAGACATTTGACCGTCTAAGGTTATATTTGTTTACATACTCTAACCGGAGATCTACAACCAGGTATTAATTTTGGGGATCAATTACTTTTTCACACAGAGCCAGGTAGAGTTGGATAGATGTTTTTCTTAATAAATTAAATCATAATTTGAAAACTGGTTTTTGCATTTATGCAGGTTATCCTTTGTCTGATACTGACATATGTCTGCTGATCTGAAACAATTTAAGTGTCACAAAAACAGACAAAATCTGGGACAAACACTTTTTCACAGCACTGTAGCACTGCACTGAGTGCTGTTAACAGTGTTCCTTCTTAATGTATAACAGGGCAGAGGTCAGTGTCGTTCTTTACGTGGATGCCCTGTTATTGCATATGACCGTGTATACTGGATTGACATGTAAGCACAGTGAAATGAATCTTTCCATTAGATCACTCTCTGGGCCAGGAAGGGGTGTGTTGATTCTGCTCGTTTCATCGCTGCTGTTGTGTGGATCTCTGGGTGGTTCTGTTTAAGCTTCCGGGCGTGTGTGCATATCAAAATGTTAAATCTGTATTATAAGTGTTGCTGTGGCTACAGTCCACTTCATGTTTTCACAGTCAACTGCTGCTGACATTTCAACACACGGGGTGAATTTAAAATGATGACCTCATCTTTGGCTTCTACAGTCTGCAGTGGGACAAAAAAAAAAAAAAAAAGGAAAAAAAGAATAACTTATAAGACAACGAATGCTTTAATTGAAAAGGTTTTCAGTGATCAAGATAAAAAAAGATGTACAGTGAATTTGTGATGGGAAGCAAAAAAACCTGCTGCACGACTTTATAGAAGTCCGAGATTAAGTTCAAATGTTTAACACTCGATGAGGTTGTTAAAACTTCAGTACAGATGGAACAAGAATCCTTTAAATTAAATGTGAAACTGTAGTTAAGACTACAGAATAAAAAAAAAAATCTAACAGAAAAGGACAACAAATAAAATTTAAATATAATATGAATAGCTGAGACACTCACACTTGGCCGCTGTTAATATGTGCTTTCATTCAAACATTAAGAAACTAAATTTTAGAGTCTCTCACCAGCTTAAAAAAACCACAAAACAGTCTGCAGGACACACAAGAATTTGTTACAAGGAATATTATAATTAATCCTTCAAACTTGAATTTCATCATACCAAAATCTTCTGATTAGAATAGATTCTTACACAAATCAAAGGATTAATAGTAAAAAAATAAACACAAGGAAGACATAGATGAAAGAATTTGTGGCATGTGTGCAATTTGCGTGATGGCCACAAGGTGGTGGTGTGCAAAGCTACAAGATGGCCAGTGATCTGGGAAGAAAGTGAGTGAGTGAGAGACAGAAGAGTGTACCTTCTATCTGCTTAATAAACCTTATAGCCAAGATACTAGAACTTTTAAAACTGTTTTAATAAAGGTCCTTTAGCCTATAATTCACATAATAATACTTTCATAAACAATTTTTTAAAATTATCAAGTAAAGAAGTGACAAAGTTCATCAGCTGAGGTCATCACTGGCAGCCTCAAAACGAGGAATCTCCTGCTTCAATGTCTGTTGGCTTTGCAAAAGAAAAAAAAAATCTATTTCTGTGTCAACCAGGACCAGCCTATTATTGTGTCAAACTTCATAATCCTCATTTATGGCCATGTTTCCTCCACGCTTATTCACTCAGCCTTATTTTCTTTCCACCAACACTTATCTGTCCCTTTCATCCTCATTATTTTCTCTCAGAGACGAGTTTGGGCCTCGGGGACGTAAATTTCGATACTGTCTGCACTCTCTGTGGCAGAATTCTGGCGAAACGAGGCGGCCTTCTTTGCAGCCAGCAGGCGTTTACGAGCCTCTTGTCTCTGCTTTTCTGCTAAGGCCGATGAAGAGGTTGAGGAAGAGTCGGCGCTCTTCTCGCGGCCAAGCGTCGGTCGTCCTTTACCAGGCTTCTTTGACGCAGGGAGAGGCGCCTTCTCATCATTCTGTTGTGTTGGGAGACACATGAAGGAGGGAAAAGTACAATGAGAGTGTGTAGCATGCATTTAGATCATTAGGATGTTCTTTACATTTCAGACAAGACATGACTGACAAAACATTTGATCTTGTTTCTCTTTTTGATTCAACATTTAGAGAGATTTAGATGATACAACGCAGACAGTACAGGTAACTGGTAACAGGAAGTAAACACAGAGAACAGTCACAGTTTTCACACATTTGAAATGGTAACATGAATCAATGCGGACATTGGGTTGAACTTAAATCAAAACACAGACCAAATGATAGCCATTACATGTAGACAGATAAACAACACGAAGCCAAAACCCAGCAGCTTCAGTTTTAAACTACAGAAAACTTGGAAATAGACAAAGACAGAAAAGCCACACAAACACAAATGTAGTAGTTTAAAGAGCAAAAGCAAGACTGCATTCTGTCGCATGAGTCAGTGCATCTTAGCCATGCTCCACAGCAACACACACACACACACACACACACACACACACACACACACACACACACACACATAGACACACAGGAAAATGACACATGCATGCTCAAAGCAGGGCTTTACACTAAAAACACAGCAGTGTTGGCCCTTTTTGAGGTGATCTTTTCCCCATGCATGCCTAGAGGGATGTCTGACCCCTCTATATGCTGGCCAGCGAGGCCTTGTTAGAGTTCATCCCATGAAGGGACGGGGTTAAAATAAATAAAAAAAGGAGTGGGAGAAATGGTTGTGGTGGTGGTGGGAGGAGAGAGGCCGGATACGGCGGCTTTCCTACCCCAGCCAGGGCACTGGGCAGCATGGGTGGGAAGTACCTTCCGCTCGGGGGGCGACTGGGCAGCTGCAAATGACACAGGCTGCCAGTCGTTGGACTTGAGATGGTAGAGCTCATCAAACTTGAGGCTAATGTCCTCGATGGACAGCTGCAGCAGGTCCCAGAAGCCAGCGAGGTCCTGGGCTGTGGGTCGTGGACTGGCATTCACATTCTGACCCAAGGATGTAAAAAAAAGAAAATAAAGGAAGAGTGACTGAGGAGAAAGAATAGGACTTCTGCAATTTAATAAATAAAAAGTGCCTCCCAACTCAGTAACTACCAGTAATAATCACGACTTCAATATTGACAAAAATATTTAGGATTTTTTTTGCTATAAATCGAGTAGCCCTAGTGTGTGATTTTGGTTTGATATAAACTGAAACCAAATGAGGAGGAAAGAGAGTTTTTTTATCTACAAAGAATCAATCAACAAGTGTATGTGCTGCACCCGTCTTTTTCCTCTTTATGAGACAGATATGTCACCTCTTTTGATTACGGTATTTCTTTGGGGTTTGAGTAAAAATAATGCTCATCTTTGTTTTTATTGGTGGTTTCATGTGCAGCGCTAGAGGGAGCCATTTACCAAAAGAATTCTTTGATCACAGACTAACAAGGAAAAAATGCCCCAAACAAAATTTTATTACTTAAATCCTTACAATGATGCTTGATCAACACAAAGTTATTAAAATGTGATCCACTGACACATTTTTAACAAAAGATGGCAATCATCAGTCAAATTCTTAGTAACAAAGCACTCTTGTATTGTGTCTGCCACTGTTTGATGCATAGATAGACTCAATGCTTATCATATGAAGGTTATTTTCTACAATTTATATACTGATTTTCTGTCTAAAACACATTATCTGGGGGGAAAGGCTTATTGGTTTATTATAAGCTCCTTGTATTTGGAGCTGGAAGGTCCTTATGAAGGATTGTTTGGATGCCTAATGCGCCACATATCATGGCTGTTATCAGATTACTCAGGTTTTATGCGTATGAAAGCCTTTATGATCACCAAGCCAAGCAGCTCTTACGGACGTGTATTTGTTTCGCTGCTGACTGTGAATCTGTGAAAGCTGAGGGCTGAAGCTTCAGAGTGAGGGGGAGTATACACACCAAGTTTTGTTCACACAGTCCTCGGAACTGCTGGAACTTCTGTGACATTAGGAGCTGAGCACTTCCCACTGCACTGCGAACTTTTCCCAGCACTACAACGAGTGGAGGAAATAAAATGATCAATACAACAACAACCTGCTACGTTTCACTGATTAATCAGGAGCCTTGGTGCCACATCAGTGCCTCATCTCGCAAACAACCATACAGATGAAGGTGTGCCTGTGTTGTAATATTGCACATCCTCTTTATAGAATTCTAATCCTATCTGGAAACTTTTGCTTTTCGTCTGACTTGTCGCTCTGTTAGTCTACATCAGAATTAGGACAAACATGAGACTGCAGTGTGGCGAGATCCTGCTGCAGATTTGCATCAGATTTAAAGTGGACTACTTAACAGTAACAGGTCACAGCTGCACATTCAAAACACAGGCTTTTAAAAACACAAGCGCACACACAGGACCTTTTGTCCAGATAATGATTAAGCACTCCTGAGCGTCAGACGCCTTTGCTAAGTTTGCATGTACGCTGTGTGTATTTGCATGTGTCACTACAGTTGCATGTCTCAGGCTGATGCTGAGGCACTAATCTAATCTGGTAGTTTAATCAGTTCCAGACTAGATTTGTGTAATTCTGGAGATTACAGAGCTGCTCATGTGTGGTAACCCCCGGTATTACAGCCTCATCTCTTCCATGCTGCGTCTGTCCAAAGGACTGATTGTAGGGACTAATGCAGAGTCTCGGGACTGAAATCTGCACCACAAACATGTTGGTGAAAGGTCACCACTTAAGGTCCACTCAAAGAAACTACACGTATTTGTTTACAGCAGTCTGCATGAGGCTCGGTTATAACATGTTTTAAACAGATAACACATATTTTAAAGGTCTCTAGTCTATCATTAAAATGAAAAGTCTCCTCTGAAAAGATCATGCGCGTTATCTTGTGCCTCACTTCCTAGTCAAAGTCCTAAAATTTGAGTGAAAAAATGAACCAATGGCTGTTTCAAGCTGCTGCAAATGCATCTTGCACAAAAAGAAAAGCTTAAATACCTTTGCCACATTGCATCCTATTTAAAAACTAAAGGTTCCAGTGAATATGCTGCCAGGCTTACCCTCCTCCGACAGCTGGTTGTCTTTTGCTTCCTGCTCCATCTGCTGACACCAGCCTTCCATGCGTCCTGTCTCGGCCTGCAGCAGCTTCAGGAACCAGTGGCCGTCTCTTCGACAGAGTGTTCCTCCTCCTCCTCCTCCAGCACTCTGGGAGATGCTGCCGTTATTCCCGTTTGCACTGTCCAGCCAGGGGTCTGGAGGTGGCAGAGATGAGGGGTCCAGCGCCGGATCCAGGCTCTCAGAGAAAGAGGAGGAGCTACTTCGTGTGGTGGAGCGGTTGAGGATCTGCCTGGGTGGTGGTGGGGGAGAGGTGTCACCAGCAGCGTCTCCGTTGTCTAAAGAGTCTTGTCCAGGAGGGGAACTCATTGATTGGCTGGCACTGTTGACCATGACTTTTTTCTCAAAGGGTTTGGCATTATTAATATAAGACACAACAGGGACGTCCTGCGTGTCCGAGTCCGTTTCCTGTTTGGAGGCCATGCTGCTGGAGCGACTGAGCCTGAAACAAAATGAAGCGACCGTCACCGTCAGCCTTTAAAGAAAACAGACATTTTTGCTATGTTTGCCACACATTTTATATACACAACAAGCTAATGGCTAGTTTGAACAAGGCCAAGGACAAAGTGGATTACTGCTGTCCTAAAAACAATCTAAAAAATTAATACAAACCCTGCTTTATAAACATCTCCAGCTTCACTGCTTTTGCATTGGACACTGACATAGAATTCTATGGATCTTTTGCAAGAACAAATAGCAGCAGCTAAATGTAGCATATCTAGTGCAGCCTGGAGCATGTTCTGAAAGAATAATATAACATTTATGCATTTGCATTTCAGCGTTTGTATGAAATGTTTTGTTTTTTTTTAGATTTTTGTTGCTTTAAGTAACCCACTCTGGTTTTGGACTAGCCATTAGCATGTCAATCTGGTCAGAACTAATATTTTTCTCCAAACTAAAGTTGCACAAAAAGAGCTAAGAGCCAGTAAGATATTATTTGTTCACAACAACCTTTCCACAGAACCCAACTTCTAAAAAGATCTGAACTGTGCCTTTAAGCCACTACTGCAGGTAGAACATCCTGACCGACATCCTGTGAGCTTCTTGTCTTAAAAAGACAAACGAAACAAATGAACTCCATTTGAATGCAATCTGATTATCCCCATTTCCTCTTTCCATCAGGAAATGTGTATTAGTATCAGTTCAGACAATCCATGAAATACTGCAAGCACTTAACCCGCATTAGACGAAGAAAAAAAATGAGCAGAAGACTGGAAATGGATGCAATAGGCCACTATTTTGATCATTCATGAACCAAAACAAACAAGTATAAGTTAGCTCATGTGTGTACAGCATCAATAAGAACATGTGTGTAATACAAAAGCAAAAAGCTGAAGGGCATCGGGTGCCCTAACAGCTTATGACATTTGAACAGAAAACTGCACTGCAGCAAACAAGACACGAGTCTCAACAATAAGCAGAAACGTATTTAAAGTTTCCCACCACTCTAAAATACGGTTGATCAAAACCAATTACAAAATCAACTGCTGCAAATTGGAAGTTTGTCTGAAAGTTCCTAAAAAACAAAAACACCAAGCACCTACAAGGTTAATCTTTTAGCAGGATACAAATACTAACAAGAAAAATGAACATAATTACAGAAAAAGACACTAAAATTATTCAAAAAGAAAAACAAACCTCAAGTATTAAGGCCTAGATTTCAGTTTAAGAATTTATCAATTGATGAAACATTTTCAGTAAATAAACACACCTCATAAAACATGAATAGTGGTTGTTTAAACATGTCAGGAGGGAAACTTTAAATAGTAAAAGCTGGCAGCAGGAATGTGCTTTAACATCACAAACACCACACACGACGACACCCAGGATGATTCACATCTACAGAGGCCCCGAGAGAGGACAGGACAGTCAGAAGAATGTGTGTGGCTATAATATAAATTCCTCACGTTGTTAAAAGGACAGGAAGAGGACTTACTGCCACCCGTCCTCCACCTGTACTCCTATTGACTGAAATTTGGCCAGAGGCGGGGTCTCTTCTCTTGGAACTTCCTGAATACAGTCAACCTTAAAAGGAATAAATAAATATACATTTTTTTAAACTCACTAATATTAACACAGCTCATGACATGGTCTTTAAATAGTCAACAGATAAGAAACAGGAATCAGCAGAAATAGAGAGAATTTCTGTTAAAATCTTGGACCTAAAATCAAGAAAGATAATGTTAATTCAGCAGACAGAGAATATAAAGTAACAGCTGAAGGTGAAGCCTGCATTTAGTTCATATCAGAGACATTAATGACAGATTCACAGTAAGGAGATATTTAGATCACCACATTCTGAGAGAGGAGACGAATAAGTCCCTGCCTACCTGTATCCCAATGGAAGACAGTTTCCTTCTTGGCACTGGGGCAACAAAATGGTCCTCTGCTGCTAGATTCCCTTTATTAGATCCAGATTTCAGTAATTCATTTAGCACGACTGGGTCACTTGTCTCGGTGGAAGCGTTGGCGGTGCAGGGAGCGATCGGGTCCCTTGGGGTAGCGACGGGAGTGGGAATGATGTGTGGAGGCCGGGGAATGCCCCGGGCCAGGCTGTTGGCGCGGGTGCTGTCGAGGCTGTCGGACGAGTTGCTGTGAGCGTGGCTTGACTGGCTGTTGACCTCTGACCTCCTGTCCTGCTGGTCCAGGTAGTTGTCCTGCGCAGACTCTGTGCTGCTTTGAACAGTCACAGAGATGTAGGGCTTGGAGGTTGTGCGCGGAGGCACGGGTGGAGGAGCAGCCTTCTTACAGCTGGTTATGTGTGTGGAAACTGAAAACAAAACAAAAAATACGATAAAAGGATTACAAAATATAAAGTTATTGTAGCAAAATTTTCTGTGGTAATTAATTTAAGGGATTCTGAGCCCAAAACCAAGAATGAACCCATGAGAGAAAATAAATAAGTTGTTTAAATAAACAGCTTGAAGCGTGGCCCGTATACTCATTAGCATCATTCTGAGAAATGACTAATACGTTCCACAGCATGTGCTGAGCAGAAACAAGAAAGATTCCTGTAAAGTAGAAAATCTAACATGAACAACCTTTAATGCTAGTGATTAAAAATAAATAAATCACACACACACCAGGTGATTAAATGAGTGTTTCTCTCAGCAATGTTTATCACTAAATATAGTGACATAATTGAAGAGAGATGATTATCTGCTGCACTCCAAAACATTCCCCAGATATTAGGAACAGTGGGTCAGTCATAGACACAACACACAAGAGAGATAAACCAACCAGATGAGACCTAAACATACGCTCGTTTCATTAAGGTTTTATCACGTTTGTTTTTAAAACATCTGGTCTACTCTGAGCCAGTGGCTCCTAGAACTTTGATGTCACTGTCTGCAGTCAGACAGGTTTTACACCAACATGGACTCAGATGATTAAATCAAAAACATTTAAACCAGGTGTTGTGAAATATCCAAAGTTCTACCAGGGACTTATTGGTAAAAAATTTTTAATTACATAGTAGACATGCATTTAAATATCATCTGTACAGCATTTCTACATTTGTATCATTTATACCCTTTACTGATTTCACATATTTTGCATTTAAGACTCATGCTGCAAAATCATGCTTCCTCATAACTATAAAAAAACATTAATCCTCAGTTTTACCAGTCTGGATGTTTGATTCTTTAGTCATTTTATTTTCCTATTGTGCAAAAAAAAAAAAAAATCTGGACACTTAGTAATAAGCTTTAAGAGCAAATTAAACACGGCATAGTTTCAGGATCATGTGGTAGCATTAGACATGCATAATGAGCTACTTTGATTACCTTGACACTAACAAACAGTCTAATTGAAAGACCGTTTTTATTGTTATATATTGTATAGATGTAAGTAAACTAAAAGACAAAGTCAAAAAGGAAAGAATTTCCCTACATAGTTCATGTCTCCTCAGGTATTTCCTCATGCTACAGCACCTTAAAGGCAGAATGTGATATCTCTCTATAAACTTATGAACCCTGTAGCTTCAACCTTAACACTTCATGTGGAATAAACAGACATAAGATACACGAGAAGGAACAGCCATCATAGGTTTGTGTTTTTGCATAAAAGGCATTCACTTGACACGAAACCATCAGCGTCAAATCAGGTGCATAATCTGAGATATTAGGTTTCATTTTAAAATTAAAATCCTCAAAGACATTGAATTATTAATTCATAATGTTCTCTGTAATTTGCATGTCTGAATTTCCTATGGGAATGTATAATGTCTCGTTCTTTTGACTGTTGTGATCAGAAATCTTGACAAGTCATCAAGTATTCTGAAAAAGGTCTAGAAGCAAACATGTGAGCTGAAGCGAAAACACTCCAACAAAAGGGCCGTTGTTCATTGTAATCCTTTACTCAGCTTTATTTCTAATGTGTGTGCAACCGTAGCTCACACAACAAATCCCATGAGACCTCAGGCATGTCTGCTAGACTCGTTTATTGAATTGTTAATGAGGATTCTGTAGTATTGTTTTACTTGTTTTCAGTTTAAGCAGAGTTGAGAGATCTTGTCTGTTTCACTTGTTCAGCAGCCACACCTTTTCCCTGACTTTTATTTTTCCATCTACTGAGCTTCTTTTGTTCCAGTTTGTGATTTGAGATTAGTACACATGCTCTGTAGTAATAATAATAATAATAATAATAATGCATCAGTTTTATATAGCGCTTTTCTAGGTCACTCAAAGACGCTTTACAGAGTTGCATTATTCATTCACACAGTCATTCTCACCGGTGGTGGTAAACTACGACAGATGTCTGTAGCCACAGCTGCCCTGGGGCAGACTGACAGAAGCGAGGCTGCCATTCTGCGCCATCGGCCCTTCTGACCACCACCAACATTCACACACAGTCACACTCACATTCACACAGGCAAGGTGGGTGAAGTGTCTTGCCCAAGGACACAACGACAATCTAACCCAGCCAGAGCTGGGGATCGAACTGGTGACCCTCTGGTTACCAGACCGGCCACTCTCCCAACTGAGCTAATGCCGCCCCGTAGCTCATTAGCAACTAATTGTTAGAAGATTTTGCAAAAGAAATTCTTCAAAATCCAAAACACAACTCCCACTGAAACAATAATGACAGATTTATAAAATAGCCAGGAATGGTTTTGTAACTGCACTTTTGACTTTGTATAGTGAGCTGCTCCAGTGCTACCAGGGTCACATTCCAGCCAAACCTGAACACTGACATCACAGCTGACACCAGAGATGAGACCCAAACCACACCTAAGCTGGCTCACCTCCAGGCTCGCAAAACATCTTCAGTCCTAAACACAAAAATGTCATAAACTATGGAGCAACCTTTACAAGATAGCTAACGCTGTATGCTAATCAAAGCTTCATTCAAAGGATGACTAATATTTTGACAGGGTCAGTCATTTACAATTTTTGAACCAGAATCCAGCTGAGTTGACATAAAAACACACCAACAGCAACACTGACAATAAGAGTAAGCGTCATATTTTCAGTTTCCAGTGCTGTATTTGCTTCCTTTACAGAACTCGGCCACACAAACACAGCTGTGTAAGCGTAAAACTCATCCTTGAATGCCCACTAGCTACAGACTAGAGTAATAGTGCTGATCTCAGAATAACCTCATCTAAACCTAAACTAGAAACTATAAAACTGGGCATCAAGTCTAATGCTATTGCTTTTAAAGTGAGCTTAAATCTGTGCAAAATGGGCAGCACAATAAAACCAACTATAAATGTTCTTCAAAGGTGAATTTCAACAGTAAAACAACAAAATGCTTTGTGCCAGAATGTCTGAGTGAAATCTGGAATGGACACTGAGAGCTGCTGTTTCTTTCCCACTGGGACAGTGGTTCTGTTGTCCACTGTGATTGTTGGTTCACTGGTTGAAGCCACTTAATGCCCACTGAGACATGCTCCAGGAGGTGAAAAACAAGGTTTCCAAGCACACCCATGCTTTGTTGATGCATCATAAACTGCAATACCGTGCATTTTAACAAATTTAATCTGATTGAAAACTCACAATGTGGAACAAAAATACTATAATGAAAACAATGTTCTCCACAGAGTTAAAATGCATTCTGCTATTTGACAAGATAAGATTATGAAAAGATGATTAAACAACCTCGTTTCTCACACTCATCACTTTTAGTAGTGCATGCCTTTTGTTACAGATTTTAGACATGAGATAATACCTATTTATTACAGCTGCATGTTTATTCAATGGCAATTTGAGAGACAGATAAATTAAGTTAAAACAACCGTAACATTAGTCGCTGCTGCCTTATGTAAATTTTATTGTAGATTTAAATAAAACGGGTAACAGACACAATATAAATGAACTTATACTAAATGAACTCTGACCTAATATGCCTCCCACCTTGAAGTAAAAAAAAAAAAAAAAACACATGAGAACAAGAAAAACTGATTAAATAATCTCCACGAATGTATAACTAATCCCTGCATAGGCTACTGCACAAGCAATGA
The DNA here is from genome assembly GCA_006937965.1 of Callopanchax toddi. NCBI lineage: Eukaryota > Metazoa > Chordata > Actinopteri > Cyprinodontiformes > Nothobranchiidae > Callopanchax > Callopanchax toddi. The sequence continues at coordinate 1,109,562 of SSNR01000047.1, read as the reverse complement.
TGATAAGTACAAGCTAAATGGCTTTGTGTTAATACAATAAGTTGGATGAGATGCAGAAACACAACAAAAGGAGGGTTATTATGCTTCATTTAACAGTCAAAACATGGCTTACATTCTCCACTACCTGCCCATCAGTTATGTACAGCCCAATAACGATCACTATGTCACATACTTATTCGAATCCATAATCAGACTGCTTTTTTTGTGTGTTTGTTTACATGTTACCTAAAATACTGAATATTTTATCTACATGCAGGACAAAAAAGTTGGACTGGCTTGAAATAATCCTGTGTGAACGGGGCGTTTCTTTCCCAGCTATCAAAATAATGAAGCCTTAATAAAAACATGATTTTTTGTTAATTTTTATGACAGCAGTTTACAGTTATATATTTCAGCAAATGATAGGACATCAAAGTAGGGAGATACTTATTGGAATTAAATGCTGAAGATAAAGTGTTTAAAACAGATAACATTTATATCGAAGCAAATCATTCACATGTCTGTAGAGAGAGGTTACACCGGGTCAAGTTAGCAAGTAAGCTAGTAACAAAAAGCAAACAAACAACAAACTAGGCTAAATTAATCAATATGGTTAGACTAGTTACTTACCCTCTTCAAGACGCAGATAAATACACAGTAGCGTAATGCAGTGAGTTAAAATTTAAATTGTTTTAAAAGGCACACAAGTGTGACAACGAGTCATCATTCATTGAGTCATGTACTGCACCGTTCAGCCGAAAAGCCGGTCGGCGGCTTGTGTGTGCTTTTAGTTTGGAGAGTCTTTAATATGGAAGGAGGCGGGGTCATATCGAGTGATGCCTTCAGGGATGCCTCAGATATTCTATTACCGCAGTAAGGCGGCTGTGATTTTCTGATGCGCAGTAAGGTGTTTTTACCAGTTTGGAAGCTTTAGTAAGGACACAATTCTGTCAAATTATCAAGAATAGTATTAGAAGAAGAAAAAAGTGGAAGAAGAATGAAACGAAGAAGAAAACATAGAAGAAGAATGTGAAATATAATTAAATATTTTCATTTATACACATTTATGTGTGTCACTTCAAAAATATACAAAAACACATGAATAAAAACACTAATTTAACTAAATAATTAACCATAAAATAATTAACAATCCTAAACCACCCGGAATACCTTTAAAATTAGAAAATTTCGACATAAAAATGGCATTGAAAGTAACATTTATTTCTTTGGTAAATAGCGCCCCCAAGTGGATCATCTATGTTATTAACCTCAGCAGATGAATGGCTATATTTCAGGGAAAAGTTTACAGACCAAACAAACAAAAAAATACACGTTTTACAAAATGTGTATCATTTCACATACTGTATTTGCATTCAATGTTTCTTCAATTTCACATCACTGTGTTCTTTCTATGCATTTGACCTGTGTAGTTATTAAATGATAATTTCCTGACTGTTTTTCTATAGATTTCTTTTAAAAATCCAATTAAGTAGTATAAATTCATAGGAATTTTGGGGGTGGTGGGTGGGGGTTGTTTGTTTGTTTGTTACCTGTGTGTGTGGGTAGGATGCGTGGTCTGTCTGTCCCAAAACGCTGAAGAAAAATTGCAAGTTGTTTCTCCTTTGGGGCTTTGTCCAAGCCAGTGGCTATCAGGTAAGAGGCAAACTGCTCTTTCCATGTCTTCCATTGTGTAGAAAGGTCGTCTAATATGGGCGAAAAAGGCTGAATTTGAGCTAAATATATTGTGGGCAAGCTGGACGACAAATATTTCTACTATGAGGAGAGTGGAAAGAAATGTTATACATTAAAAAAAGCTTGGCCCAAGTGGTTGTGTAAAATTAAAAAGGGGGTGACACATGTGGGAAAAAATATAGTGCTTTGCCATGAAGACATTTTTGAGATTATAAGTTTGACAAGAGCTAACAGTGAATCATGGTGAGCCTCTTCTACTAAGTTTTAATTAAAAGTAAAAAGTCTCACCAGTGCTGGATCTATAAGTGTGAACCATGGAGTCAGTTGGAGGAGGAGAGCAGCCTGAGTCTATGGAAGCTGTGTCGTCATCTTGCGAACAGCCTGCCTGGATGGCTCTCAGGTAGCTGTGGCTGCGGGATCGGAAGCATGTTGGCATGGGCAGATCTGGAGGCTCTGAGGTGTCCTGAGAATGGGAATCTCTGAAGGTAGACTCTGAGCTTCGGTCCTCGTAATGATGACTTTTTTCCAGGTCTCGCAACTAGACAAAGGAGAGGACAAGAGTGATGCTAAGCTGGATTCATCATAAAACCTGTTAAAATTAAATAGACGCCTGTCAGCTGTTCAGCATGTTTCACAGAACTTCTGCACGCTTTTACAGAATTAGGTCAACCATCTGCAAGGCTTCTTTTGGAAACCAGCTCTGCAGATGTCTGCTCACTGACAGAGACAAGGCAGAGAAATGACATTTTGATGACTCACAGAATGCTAATGGAAGGATTTGAGGGGTAAATGCAAGCGAGTCAGCACCAAAGGGATGAAAATGAAGCAGAGAATGGGGTGGTTACGCCAACTCACATTTTCTGCAATCATGCAAAAACCTTGTGGTGATTAATTTTCAAATTTTTTCAGTTAATTCGGACTTAAAAATTGAAAAAAATAAATGATACTACTCGTCAACAACACTGATTTGCATGTATTTTTGGAAGATAGATTTATGTGCAGGGAAAATTCTTGTAATGTAGCATTTTATGAGAGTCAGAGGGAAATGCAGTGCCTTATTTTATGGAGAAAAATCAGAACAAGTTAATTCAACACATTTTTATCTAACTGTCAATGCTGCTCTTTAAAACAACACAGTAAGAAATAGGGACGATTTGTTCACATGGATCCCTTTATGTTAGTTATTTTAACTTAACCTGCAAAAATATAACAAATATATATCAGAAAGACTCAAGCAGATGATCAGAGGATTTTATTGAGATCCCAGACACAACTTTTTTCTTTTTTTTAATGTTTTTCAGGTTATAACTGCAAATTAAAACCAACCTGTCCCATGCGTCTGCTCAAAGTGCTGCAGGCCTGACTGAAGCTGTCCTCGTCCCACGGTACCAAAGGTCCTGCTCCTCCAATACAGTCCAGGTTGTCCAGGCTGCGGTTATTAGATAGCTCTCTGAGAGATGGAAGACAGCTGAAAAGGGGGAGTAAGGAGAAGAGTAAAAACAAAACAGAAGATTTGTTAAGGATCTGAAATAAAATGAGGAGGGGAAAAAAGTAGGACAAAAAGCTGATGTTGACCAAGAAGGCAGCAGGGAAACATGAAGTGGGGCTGAAAATGATTGATCAGAAAATAAACCCACTAATTAAAAGAGAGCGGAAGAGAGGACGGAGGTATTTTTTGTGTTATTACCAGTTCTAATATGGTCTCCATTTCAATTTCATCTCATTCCTGGATCAGTCATTACAGCACTGAGCGTGAAATGTCATTGGTGTCAGATGAGGCATGGATGTGCCGGCCTGTCACGGTGCCAAAATGAAATCAATCTAAACATGTTTTACACAATTTATTCATATTTTATTTGTGCACATAACAGTAGCATGGATGTAAAGTTCCATGACATGATATATGAACACAGATCATTCCCTCAAATTGTTATAGACTCAAACTAAGCTCCTTTAACCCTAAAGCACTGGGCAGATGGTATTTACAAGCTTAAGAGAAAGTAGCAGTTGTTAGCAGCAGGACATGAGTTTCAAATTTGAGTTTCCACTGTTTAAGCCTTTCTGAGGGGGAGGCAGCACAAAGCTTAATCACAACTGTTTTGCAGCACCCCCCCGAGAAGAGGCTTACGAACCTACGACTGACCTGCTCATTGACCTGCCCAGCTGGTGCAGAGAGGACACACTGTGGAGCGGAGACCACAGGGCATCCAGCTCCCCCTGCAACAAGGTGTAATCCAGGGTTCTGCTGCTCACGCCAACCGGGTCGGCGCAGAACGGGAGAAAGGAGGGTTGGATGAGATCAGAGGCTGGCTGAGGTATCAGTCTTTTAAAGAATCACGCCTTAGTAAAAGATTTTTAAAAATCCTAAACTCTTAAATAAAAAAGACCAAATTGCAGAATGAGGGGATGCATTTGGTACAGTTGCCTTTTGTATTTTTCATAGAATTACATCCACCTTTAGACATGTTTATGGACCTGAAAAATTGATTACAACCATAAAAAATATAAAAACAGATGGTGAACACTTGATTATTTGCCTGTGATTGTAGTGAATGTACTGTATGTGTCAGAGTGCAGGAAATCTGCACAAAAAAATCTATACATAACATTTCACAAATGTGTGCACAATAATCAAACCATACAAAATTTAGGATTATTTAAATTTGTCTTGGATCAAAATTTCAGGAGTCAAGAAGCTGTTCCCCTTCCCACTGAGCCTAATTCACTTATTTTGCAATGGACACACTTTCTAAAAGCATCACCCTAAATCAAATAAAGTCACATTTCCAGTTAGTCAAAGTGAGAAATATGATTTACTGCAACCATAAGTCATTATATAATCTGTTTTCTTTATTATAAAAGCTATATGGATGCTTTGCGGAGCCATGTTTCAGAAGATCCATAGCTGAGGTACGATAACTGGCATGTGGACAACAACGGGGAGTCTGACACCACTTTTTATGCGTGAGTAAGCCCAGCGTGGACTGAGTGTGTGTGTGTGTGTGTGAGTCTGATCCTTTCTGCACACGTCCACAGGGAGGTTGGGTGTGATGGTTTCCTTCCTGCATGCAGACAGATTTGCTGGATTGTTTGTTTTCATTTGACTGTAAAGAGGCTTTGAGAGTCAGTATATATACAGTATATGTGTATATTTATGGGTACTTGGGTGTTGGGTACTTGGGTGTTTCTAAAAAACCCAACAACTTTTATTATTGTATTGTGAGACACAACCTAAGTCTCAACATAAATAAATATATATATTCTTTTATTCCCATATTTAGGGGAAAAAAACTTGTTTTTAGCAATCCTGACAAAATGCAGCTGAATTATGAAGTATTAGTACTATTTGTTATTATGATTAGATTCTTTTACAGCTGGTATCTATTGTTCACTCAAGCCCAGATCAGTTTGCTTTCTTACTTGCGTGGGGGTAGCTGGTCACTCAGAGACTGCTGGGTGGCCCTGAGGTAGCTCTGGCGTCGAGCAGCAGTTTTGGGCGAGGGTTTGGGACTTCCCTCTGAGTCGTCACTGTCCTCTATGTCTCCCATGGCCTTTACGTAACTACCACTGCGCATCCGCCGACATGGGATTTCATTGAATCCCCCGCTGCGGCCTAATGTGCTGCTCCAATCGCCCTACAAGCATCAACACATGGGGAAAATGAGTTTTAAGTTAGCTTTAGCTACAAGCACCCCATTGCTTTTATGAGCTCCTGATTGTATCATTATATTTGACATAATGTAGAGATTTTCTCAGTGACCACATCCACTTCAATCATACTCACCCTGCGTCCGACCTGCAGGTAGTTACAGGTCAGTTCCGGTTGGCAGGACTTGGACTTGAGCATTGATCTGTCCAGAGTAGTTGAGCCCTTCTGGATCACCTGTCTTGGTTGGCCCATCGTCAATGTAGACCAAGATCCTCCTTTCACATAGTCATTATCGTTTATTAACATGCCTCCTACACGGCCTCCTACATCCCCTGGGCCAGGAAGTGCTGGATACTTCATGTCATTGCTGCTCTTAGACGAACTGATGGTGTTGTAGCCACTGTGGATGTATTTACCCTGGCCACTCTGGCTGTCATGGCCAGTTGGACGTCCTAGAGTCATCATGGCCATGGAGTTATGGTAGCTGCTCAAATCACTGCTGTCCAAATCATCTGAGCTCCAATAACCTGACATGTTGGATCTTGGCCGTCGTTTTGTTGCCTCTGATTTTGTGGCGCGATCTTTACTTTTGGATCTGCGATGATGCTTCCCTCCGTCCTCAGTGCCAGAGGAACCTCCGCCACTGCCGGTAGATCGTCCATTGACATTTCCTTTCATGTTGTGGCTTTCCAGTGACTGGGACTTAGCAAAAAGCTTTTGTACTGAGTGCAACATGTACCGGATACGACCAGGGCTGTCTGTCCGCTGCTTGGCAGCAGCAGTTGTTCGGTGAAACTGTAAAGTGCTGAATCCATCCCGACCTCCAGGTAGCTGCTTTTCAAATTCCAGCAGACTAGGAGGCGCTTGACTCTTGGTCATATGGTGTGATATAGTCGCTGAGCCACTTGTAATCATAGGCATACGTCCACTCATTCCTGCCATTCCCATATTTGTTGCCATGCCCATTGACATAGAAGTCCCCATGGTCCCTGTGCCAATCCCTCCGATGCTGTCCCCAGGGGCAGAAAAATCAGACAGGTCATAGGAATTGTAGTGAATGCTGGGAAAGGTGCTGCTGTTGGACAGCTGATTGTTGAGTGGCAGCATGCAGTCTGTTGGAAGGGAGCTTGGGTTGGCTGAAGTGTAAAGGTGGGGGTCCATAGTGCCATAGTGGTCCATTGCAGGGGTAAGCAAGTAAGGGCTGCGTGGCAGCGTGCTGGTCTTCTGTGGGTACATGGCCTCTGGATGGCCAGCGGAGGGTTCACGGGAATCTGACAGGTGCCTGTTACGGTTGGCCCCCAATCCTTTCATGATGGCAAGGAGGTCCAACCCTCTAGAAGACCTCCTGGCCAAGTAGAGAAGTCAGATGGCTTTTTAGATGATTCCTACAAAAAAGAGACAAACATGACAAAGAATCAGAACTGGTTACAGAACCACAAAATACATTCAGACACCATGTATTTAATCTCCAACACACCACTCACAAGTTAACCCGACAACACCCAAACACAGAGCTGTGTCTGAGCCTCCTACAGCAAACATCTGTACTTAAATAATGCAAATGAATGAAAAAAAAAACAACTTGTTTAACAAGGACAAGTTGTAACTGATGGGTCAGTGAATACATTAATAGTAAGAACAATGGCTGACAGAAAGTCCTCCGCTTTATGTGGGGCGTCGCAGCAGCCAGAGAACAAATATCTCTTTTTTCTGACTAATCACATTCAAGAAATAAAAAGTGTCAGCAGAACATTTATCACTGCAAAAATATTTCCATTTCTGTGAACCAACACATGTAGGGTTTTAGGAAACTTGATTACAGGACATTTTCTATGACACAAACAAACCTAATGTTAGATTTATTAAAGTTAGAGATTATTTATTTAGCCACTCCAAAGTGAGCTGGGGATAACTGGCCCAGTGTCATGGAAAAACCAGTAAAGAAGGCTGAACCAGTGGGTGGTTGGTAGCAGGCGCTGGCGCTCTGCCTGGTGTGGCAACGAAAACAAGTAACACATAACTTAGAACATCATTTTTTAGTTATAGCACAATGAGCGAAGTTTTGCAAAATGTGTTCAAACAACTGGCAAAAACTGTAATGAGGGCTGCATTCCAATTAGAACATGGATTTCAAACTCAGGTCCTTGAGGGCCAATATCCAAGCTGTTTCCTCTCTCCAACACACCTGATTCAGAGGTTAATTACCTATTCAGCAGGTCTTCAACTTCTACAGAAGCCTGTTAATCCCTCACTGACTCAAAGCAGGTGTGTTGGAGCAGAAAAGCAACTAGAACATGCAGAAAAGTGGTCCTTAAGGACTGGGGGTTTGAGATTCAGAAGTTCAGCTCGTTAACTGTTTAACAGAAAAACCAGCATGCACAGCTGCAGGAGTGAAACGAGGCCCTCCATAACACACCTGTACTGCTCCTACTCTTTCAAGTCGACAACATTGTGAAACAGGCCTACAAGTAAAATAATCAGAATCTTCATTGTTCCAAAAGCAGAAACTCATTTTTACACACTTTTGGCAAAAACAAGAAGAGTAATTGCAAAAAAACAACTACAAAAAACACCCAAAAACCTCTGTATAAACCATACGCTGGCTTTTATTCTGTCGTTATTAGCAGGCTGCAGGCAGTGACTCATTTAGAGTCATTAATGTAGTTTCTCTGAATGTCATCTCTGCCGATAGGGTCAGATCCTCTAAATCCTTTTACACAACATTAACTAACTGCCTCGTATCGCATCACGACACGCCACTCAGCTAAGCCTGGCGTGCTCTCGTCAATATGTCAGCCACTATGACTTCAAGTGACAGTGATAGCTCTGGTGGAGGCAGGCTTGTCTGTGACAAGTAAAGCTGTCTGCCGGTTAGAAGTTGTTTACTACAGTCTCTCCTTTGTGTCCGCTGTGGATTACACACTAAAGGAGAAAACAAGAGGCACGATACAAGTAAAAATACACAATGTAGTTGATTTATTTCCTATATTTTGTTTTCTGTGTTAATTCTAAAAGACTTGCATATAAAAAAACAACAACCCTTAATAGCTAATTAAGCAGGCATGCCAATTAAAACGCCCTTAGAGAGAAGGTAATTGGATTTACAGAGGCAACAGAACATGGTACCAAATTCATTTATTTCCTATATGTCCACAGCATCTCGCAAGGAAATCTGGGGAATAAGACGGGAGGTGTTTCTTTAATTAGGAATTAAAGATTTAAACTGCATGTTTAATGAAGATGGAAGATGCAGAGTAATTAATCAAAGCAGTTAACCACAAAACAAACTAAAAACACATGCAGGTCCCGCTGGGTTTTCTTAGGATCAATAGATTAAACCAATATGCTCAAATTGAAAACATTTTTAAAAGATGTATTTAAGATAAAACTAACTGTTAAGACAAGCATTCTTACTTGTTTTAGATTAGTTTTTAACCCCTTATAAATGAAGTTGTGAAGGATAAAAGGGCCACTTAGGACAGGTAAAAGAAAGTACTCACATCTTATTTATCTGTATTACTACTTTCACCACAAAATCCTTAAAGTGTCTTTGTTCATGTGCTGTTTTGCACCCCGTCTGGTGACAGCACCTCCCTGCCTCGTGAGCTGAGGTGAAGCCATCTGCTCCTCCAGTGGGAAAGGAGGTGTTTGGCATCGTGTCCAATTCATGACCTTACTCAGTCTCTGTCACCGAGCTGCAGGCAGTTCAATCTAACCACCACAAGAGGGTGACACACTCAAGAAAAGCTGGACACGTTTCTGAAGGATTCATGAGTTTTGATCTACTCAGGCAGATTTGATCAGATCATTTACATTTTCTAGATATTTTAGTCCACGGCTTCTTAAACCTTTAAATAATAAAGTAAAAGCATTTTCTGATTATTTGAGTGTCGTTAATGTTTTGTTTTTAAACTGTACAAATTAATTAGGATTTTTAATGCATCTTTGTTATCAGTGTTCCCACCACTGCTGACCTGTCCAGATCACTACACAGTAAATTTACTTATAGTACATAAAAATTATGTTTAAAAAAACTTAAACTTTAATAAGGATCATCACATTTCATTACTGCAGGATATCCATATTCTCTTAGTAGTTTAACACCTGCCAGTCAAAGCTGGCTACAAAAACTCATCAAATCTCCCTAAAAATTATTTTCTCATATTGACACATTTCTTGGCGTGAGATATTCTCAAAAACATATGGCTTCTCTGGAAAGTGAGAATCTTCATTTCAGATATTTTTGTTCACAAACTAAATCATCCTGGGAGTTTTAGAACTAATTATTAGATTCCACATCAAAAAGCCTTTATGTTTATTCTGTGAGTAACCAGATTTTCAACCAGTTGCCAGTTGGCATGCCTGCAGGTGTCCAGATTTAGATGAGAGACCGTGGAAAGGACATCATCCTTTCATCTGAGCAGCAGCGTACAGTTTGTCGGAGTGCAGCTCAGTCAGACCTGAGTCCATCTGCTCCATAAGGCTTACAGCATTACCCTGGAAGACAGGGGGCAGCTCTGCATGAGTCTGTGTGTGTGTGTGTGTGTGTGTGTGTGTGTGACAGGACAGATGGGTGTTTACAGACCACAGGTGAGGAGGACGGAAAAGGAGGAAACAAAGAAAAAACAAAAAGCTGTGGCCATGGGTGTGGGTTCTGACAGCAGCGGATATGAAACCAATCTCCAAGGACTGAAGAGGTGTGAAAATGAGGAAATATGTTGTAAACTGTGCACTGGGGAGATGATGAAGAGATGTGACAAAGAAGAAAAAAAGAAAGGCAGAAAGCAGAAGGGAAATGGGATGCAGAATGGGGATTGTGTCCTCGTGTTTGATGCGCTCACCCCAGTCAAAGGTGTGAGTGTGTAAATGAGTGTGAACATGTGACGTGTGTGCGTGTGGGAGATAATTGCTCATGGATGCTTGAGAGATCAGAATTTACTAACAGCTTTGTGGTAAACGAGTTACTAATCCGTCACTGGATGCTTGTAAGAGGCCGAGCATCTTACAGGAAACGCACACTCTTGGATCGATGTGTGCTACGCTGTAATACACAGCAGACTCTATGTGTGTGTATGAGAGAGAGAGAGTGAGGCTAACCTTGTCCTAATTACACTCTATCTATTCCATCAGTGCTGTGCTCTGGCCTATTTTCACTGCTATAAATTTATCACTCTCCCCTCTGTTGTGATAGATGACCCACTCATTTTAGCCCATCTCTGAAGACTGTGAGCCAGATAGGAAGTCAGTGGAAGACAGTGGCACCACTTCACAGCTTAACACCAGTGATGGAACTTTCCATGTCCTCCATACTATTTCTGGCTTCCAAATCTGTACATTTATGACATATGGTGTGTGGCTGTTGCTTTTTAAAAAATTTTGAAACAATAACTTTGCATGTATGGTAAATGTGCCTTTAGCGTTGACACTTTAAAGCATATTAGCATATTTCTTTTAGAAATAGGTAGCTAACAGGGAACAATATATAAAATGTATGAGAAAATACTCAAAACACTCCATTTACAGACTTTCAATCACTGCATTTTTCTTGTCTTGTACATTTGCCATAAAAAAGAGAAGAATCAGTGTCCCTGGATCAATTGCTTACTCTAGTTTCTTGGTCTTGAAAACAAAAAGCTGAGTCCATAATCAGCAACAGGAACAGGATATGGTCACTCCTTCTTCAGCAACGCTGCCTTATCTATGACTGGTGCTCACAAGTCTGCTTTTTAATAAAAATCAATGAAGGTTTGTGGTTCTATTTGCCCTCAAAATAAAGTAAAAGCCTAAATCAAGGTGAATAAAAAAACAACTTTATATTATACTCAACTTTTTCCAATTTACAAAGATTTTAATTTAGCTTCATTTTTCGTTTGGCCTCACATCAATATAAAAGGTCCTAAGTGTCTGAGTCATCTGTGACGGTGGGCATATTTGCAGTTAAAGAAAACCCCTGATCTACAGACATTAAATTGACAAAAAATGATTGAAAGTGACATATTTAACATTAAATGTTCTGTAAAGATAAGAACAGTCTCTAAAAGCTGAAAAACTAACATAATGGTTGACGAGACTCTTTGTTAAATGGCTTAATAGTCATGTCTGTGACTTTTACTTTGTGGGTCACAAGCTAAAACGTTTGGGAACCATTATGTTAGAAAAAAGTTGCCTAGACTTTCTTTATACCTGATAAAGATCCAGCTACGATGTAAAAACAGATTGAGGTTGATCTTTGCAGGGTCTTGGTGAGGTCTTAAGGTGTGCTCCTCAATAATGGAGGTCCATGATGGTTTTGAACATTTACAAAACTTCTGTAGCAAGTCCATGGCGGTAGCTTATCAGGGTTCTGGGTGGAGCATGATGGCAGGCTGGTACAAGCCATAAACCTTTAACAATTCTTCAGGCAAGAGTAAAAAGAGGAACAACAAGAGGGTGAACCAGGAATAAGCTACAGAGGATATGAAAACCAAACTGTGAAACTGAGGAACAGATATACAGGGAGGGATGATTATAGAATAGTTGACAGGTGAAATTTCTGATCATTTACAGTATTGAGAGTGAGCTTCAGAGGAGCTGAGTGAACAGGGGGAAACATAACCCAACCAACCCTAACAGAAGTCCATCTAGAAAAAAACAAATATGCTGCAACAGTGAAGAATTTGAAGGACTGTCCCTGCTGGCCTCAAGCTGAGGACCCCAGACCCATAAAAGCCATGATCTCCTAGCATGTTTGCAGTTTGAGAGACATCAAACGTCGATGAATTAACCCTGCAGATCAGCATAACAAGCGCACTTGTTCTATAAAGTTGCTTGGAAATCTGCATCCCCAGCATGCACGCCTGTTAGCATGAATTGCAAATGGACACAGATTGCATGTTTGCATATGATCTTTTCCCCCTTCTGTTGGGAGAACATGCTGTTTTTCACTTCCAGAAAATATTTAGATCTTATGAAAACTCTTCAAACATTTCAAGTGCAATAACCACTTTTTCATGCTGTGGCTCATGTTGCTACATGCTCCGTTTTAAACTTCATGATCTAGTGCTTCTTTCTGTTGTTTATTATTTTTGGTTCTTTTTTTATGTATGGGGATTAGAGAAGAGGTGCCTCACACTCAGCGCTCTACAGTGAAGCACACAGAGGGTTGTGGGCTACAGCTGCGGCCACTTGCTTTGGGTTCAGGGCAAATTCAAACGACTGATGCAAACAGACAGAGACGTGCAAGCCCACAAATTGAGGCGATATTTAGATTAAAAAAAAAATTGTATTAAGATTTTTGAAAGTAGCCATCATATGAACATCTTTCCTCATACACATTACTTTTTTCCACAGACAGTGGATGCAAATGTTAAATCAATATAACATCAATCAACATAAAAATAAAAAGTTTTGTGTTTTTTTAATGATCCTGTCAATCAACACGTGTAATTTTTTTGTTAAACTGTCAAATAAAATTGAACTCATTCATCACAGTGAAGTCCTGTTCAGTCTATGAGCTGCTGCATTAAACGAGTGTTGAGCTGCAGTCACTCCTAGTCTTTTACGATCAACTGCAGCGCCGTCGACATAAATCCCTCCAGGATAAGCTTTAACCACCACCAGTTCAAAAACGCCCTTGGCGCGACACGCAGCAGCCGTGGCTCCTTGTTTAGGACGCACACGCAGCCTCGACCCCAAACAGAGACCTCCTGCTGTAAAAGGCAACAGTTAAAAAGAGACCTCCAGTTGCAAAGGGTAACTCTCAGATGGGAAGAGGGAGGACAAGGGTCCTCACTGGATGGTATGTAGGTCAGAAATCCTCACGTGACTTTACAATAATACACTAATGGCTATCTGTCAACTTATCAGCCAGTCGATGGCACAGGAACGAGCCAGGCAGGGATGGTGCATTTTTATATAACACACTCTGACATTTAATAAATATGAGCCCTATGTAGTTGTTGCCATGGTAACATGGGTATATTAAAGAACATTTCTATATTACAACAAGGACATACAGATCACACATTAAAATGTGGTTCAAAAACCTTTTTGGTCAGTGCTCAGTGCCTTTACTCATCATCATTTCAGATTATCAGTCACAGCTGTAGGAAAACAGTGTGGTCATTTTTTTATTGACCAAATAAACTGCTGAGCATTAGCAAAACATAGGACTGTGCAGCTCTTAGAATAACTAAAGGGATGGTTCACTTTCTTGAGGTTTTAAATTCATCATGAAAATGATTGTTCTCTGAGAAGGTTCGCTGTTGGCTTGGTTAGATTGCCTATTTGATCAAGTTTATAATACTACTTTAAACATGTGAAGCATAATCATTTATGTTAAGAGTTCACAGAAAGATTCCTGTAGGCCTCTGAACTCAATTTGATAGAATTTTTGTCTGAGAACTTAGGACGATGAAAATGACATTTAGCTATTATGCAAATAAATTCTGGCACATTACTGATTTGTTTTAGTAATGTGCACAATGCTGTTCATATCTTTTATTTAATTGAAAAAAACTACAGCTCAAAGCTTAAAGTGATAGTTCAGATCTTTTGAAGTGGGTTTCTCTGAAAAAGTTATGGACTATTACAAGCCTGAATTAGATAGCTTTTTGAACTACCCTAGTTTCAAGAAACTGAGATTAGTTCAAACCAGACAGACGAGCTTCTGGTTCAAACTGCTTCTGTCATTTTAAAACAACTCAGATCTAAAAAAAGAAAAACCATTTCATGCAAAAATGAACATATGAACATTTACACTGTTATACATTTCACATCACGTGGATATTTATTTAGAATTCTGTGATTACCGTAATTTCTGGACTATTGAGCCACAGGTAGCTATTCATCCACGTTGTAACATGAGATATTTATGCAGAAAGATGTTACACAGGAAGTTTTTTAACTTCTAATTAAATACGTACTGCCTATATTCTGAACAGTGCCTTTAACACGGCTGGTTAAAAAAAAAACAAGTGGTACAGTAGTCTACTGGGAAAAGTCATCTTTATCTTCATCCTGCACACTAAAACCACTAAAGTTGTCTTCTGCAGTGTTGGAATTAAACAGCCTCAGAATTATTTTGTCACACACTTCTTCAGTCTCTCTTTTGTTGTCGCTGTCAGTGTCACTTTCATTCCGAGGCAAATTTGCTCTTGAGCTTCCTCTGTCCTCTTCATCACGCAGCAGTCCAGCCTTTCGAAACCTGTTGGTGATGGTGGATTTTTTGACACTGCTCCGCTGGCAGACTTGAGCAAAAGTTACTCTTTGCATGCAGCTTGTTTTGGTAAATAATTTCTTGCTGAGCATGATGCTTGTTGGCCCATAAAAAACCCCACAAATTAGCCACATCATTGGTTAAGAGCAGTGTTCAGAGGGTATGAAAAAAATACAAATTTACTGTCGAGAAATTACGGTATTATCAGAAAACAAGGCAGAGGTTTAGGGAAAAAGATTTCCAGCAGTTTTTTTTTGTCTGGAATTTTGTAATAAATCTGCAGGAATAATTATAGTAAAATGAAATGTAAAGGCTGTAAATATTATTTTGAAATTGGAGTTGCTTTAAAACACTTTGTAATTGGCCCCACTGTGACTAGCTCTAAGCTTGTCAATTTAATGAAAATCTCTATTTCTCCAAACTGAGGCTGTTCAACGAACTACCCAGAACGGGTAAGACATTGTTAATAATCTCTCCACAGATTTGAACATTAATGTGTAACATCCCCATCCTGTTTACTCCATCCAACTACCCAGCAGCCCAATATTTATTATAAATTATTAGTATAAATAACTACAAATATTAATTATAAATCACCAAATCTGCACATTTAAAATGCTTTTCTTCAACTGCTTCAGCTCTATCTCTACAAGATCTTTAATACGTGACCTTAAACTAGCCCAGTTAGGACCTGCTGCATGCGAGCTAATGATATCTCTAGGGAATGTTATTAGTTTAGCAGATACTGCATCATAAACCAAAGTAGCTGTGATGACATTTAATCCACTGTTAGGGCTGAAAACACCACAGGGATTATAATCTCACCTAAAAGGGACGGGAATAACTGTCAGAGTGATCTAACTCATTAGACCTCAAATAAACAGCACAAAGAACATCTTTGATTTTCACATAAGTTTAGTACAACTCTAAACTCACTCAGTGGATTATTTATCTACTCTTTAATATTTAAACATGTTCTCATCTTTATAGTAAATCAGTAAGACTTTGAAACTGGAACAACATAAATGGCGTTCCTTCCTTCTGGGTAGGTGAAATGAGGCTGTTTATGTGTCGGTACCAAAAAACTGTTGATTTGACGCGCTCCTCCGGGGCTAAGATGTTACTGACTCAAAACGCAGAAGGAACAGAGAGAAAAACAAAATAGGACAAGTGAATATTCTGTGATCTGTGCTGTTAGTCCAGGCTCATTCACTGCTGACAGTCAAGTGACAGTGATTGAAAGTTTTTGATATTGGATCAAAACAACTTTATCTTCTTCCAGAATCCAAAGCATTTCTGATGCTCAACCGTCATCTGGTTATTGACATTTTATCTATTGAAATAATGTGCATCTATATCTCTCTATCTGCATGAAACCTGTTATTTTATACATGGAGCTCAAGTGCTTTGGCTCAAAATCCAGTGCTGTTTTACATCAACATTTTATCCATATTAACATATTAAATCCTCACTATTTTAGACAAATTTTTTATATAAATTGTCAGTCATGCTTTATTTGTCTTGCTGACTACCATATACAGTACATACACTTGTCACTTTATTAGGTACACCTGTTCAATTGCTTGTAAAACAGTAACATCTGATCAGTCAATCACTCAGTGCATTTAGGCATCTAGATGTGGTGAAGACGACTTGCTGAAGTTCAAACTGAGCATCAGAATGAGGAAAGAAGGAGATTTAAGTGACTTTGAGAAACTATCCAATTGTGTTCACTGCAGAAACTTTAGGATGTGGTGGAACAGGAGATTCAGATCAAGGATATTCAGCCAACAGATGTGCAGCAACTGTGATACTATCATGTTAATATGAACCAGAACCTCTGAGGAATGTTTTAACAGCTTGTTGAACCCGTTAAAAGAATAATTAAGTCACTTCTGAAGGCAAAAGGGAGTTTAACCTGATTCTAGCAAGGTGTACCTAATAAAGTGAGAGTATGTAAATTGACGGGAGGAAAAGCAAACTTAGCAAAGACTGCATCTTTAGACAAGCAGTGATGTGATAATTTGGATCAGGGAGGCAAGCACTCCAGCAACAACCCCTCAGACAGCAGCACAAGAGTGACAAATGCAACATGTTCAAATGACAGCTAGTGGGTTGAGAGCCTGTGAGGAGCTTTGTCTTGACAAATTAGGATTTATCTGTTCAGTATTTTATGTCTTGAGTTGCTCATCAGGAAAAAAAACAACAGATCTCAGAGATAGCAGCAGGTTGAAATCAGCACTTCATTATGACAGGTAAAAAAAGTGATCACATCCCGTTTTGAACTACCAAATGAGGGGACAAACTGACAGATTCTTTAAACGTAATTTGCACATAATGCAGGACAATGACAACCCCCTAACACAAAGTGTCTTTGCTTCTTACTGCTTTATATAATGCAACAGAGGGAAACAAAAGAAGTTGTCTGCTGTGATTTGGGGGGAATTGCCTGAGTCTCCTTCTCTCTGTGTGAAGACAGCTAAAAAGAAAGCAATCAATCCCAGCTGTCCGGCGCTGCTCTGCTCTTTTCTTAACGTCCTCATTCAGCACAAGTGCCGCTTTGATCGTAATGTTTCATCAGTATTGTTGATGCATCCATTCTGCTTTTCCTGGGATTGATCTGATCACCCCTCGGCAAAGGCTACTTGTCTCACTTTGACCTTAAAAGAAAACTGAAATAAACCCGCTGCAGTGATTGTTGCTTGATTATTGCGTTATCCGGTAATGGAGCAGCTTTTGTGCATGGCTTCTGTCCAAAAGCCAGTGTGAAATCCAACCTCCAGATTCAGCTAACAACTCCAGCAAGGTCTTTTGTGAGCACGCTTCCTGCTACTCATCTTCCACTCCAGGGAGACTCTCAAAAGAGGTGTTATGGGATGGACGAAGAGCAGACTGGATATTGGAGCCTCCCCTTATCTCCAAACTGCAGAACTACAGCTGGTTGTTCCTCTGATTTTGGAAGAAAATGTGAGCATGCTGTGGCTCTGTGGTATAGTGTCTGTTTGAGCACCAGAGTGCATGATTGTCAGCTGTATTTGTATGCTAAAACTTAACTCTGTGTGAGTGTGTGATATAGAAGAAGTGGATGTACATTTTAAAGAGAAACTACATTATCTGTATCTTGTTTATGTGCAGAGGCTGTGTGTGCAGTGGGGCCTGACTGAATATGTGGCTGGAAGTGAGAAGCAGTCTTGATTCTACATACACAAAATATTAAACAAGGCCCTACTATATATATCCATATTGTTGTGTTCCTTTAATGTTTTGCTGTGTACTAATCCTCACTCAGAATGAATCTGATGCATTTTCACTTCTAACATTTCCATTAAATTAGTAGAAAGGAAAAGGCTATAACGCATGGCTGGTTGTTCATAGCCAGACATAATTCATATTGTGCTCAAACAAACCATGACAACAATGCAGACCAAATATTAAAAAATATCTACAGTTAAAGTTCTAGCAACCCTTGAAGGAATGTGCATTGCCCACTGCCTTTCATTAGCGTTTTATACTAAAATGAAATTAGAGCATTCAAGGCATACTTTGCAACTTTTTCATACTTTTAAATCTTTTCCTTGAGCCAGTATGTGCTAATATGACCCTTTGCAGTGTTAATGAAAAGTCACTCAACCCCATCTGGTGCTTAGATCTGGAAAACCATGTTTGCTACTTCTCATTCTCCGGTCCGGTGAAGTCTTACAAAGTCACGTATCTCGTGAGGGTTAGGCTAACTTAATGTGGCTAGGTGTTATGCTAACGCCAGAGTGTTTTTTTTAGCTTCCTGCTTTTTAAAAAAGAATCTCTCCCTGCTTGAACACAGCTGATTTCTTGAAGGAGTAAATAACCGCTCCTGTGGAAAGCAATGAAGGCTGAGGAGACATTTCAACAGTTAGATTTAGGTGTTTCTGAGCAGAAACAATGGTGCTAACGTTTTTACAGCAGTGATTTTTGGCACCCCCTGGTGCCAAAACAAGCAAAACTGCATAGTATGCCTTTAAAGCCATTTAGGTTAAATCTGGAAAATATTGTCTTGTGCATGATCACAGCCAAATAACATGAATGCACAAAGGCAAAAACATTATTGACCACTACCAGGCATTTATTTATTTACTTACATATTAGAGTTTTTGAAAAATACCAGCTATGTAGTCGTTTAACCCTTTAACACCAGATGTGTAATATTTGATTATTTAAGAGTTTTGAAGAGATCAAACTCTTTTACAGGATTAGCACTTTCCTCAAAAACCTTCTCTAGTTGAGGATCTGAGTTCTGCAGGTGGCAAGTGGCATGTTTATAGTTTTTCTTGCTGTTTTATGGTTATATAGTGACACTATTATAAAATACAACAATTGTAGAATTGGTATGTTGACATTAACTAATAAATAGTTCAAATAAAAAAAGATTATTATTTAATGTGTAGGACATTAAAAGGGTTTAAAAAAGTCATGAAATTGTAACAATTTATGGAATAACAGGATAGATGGTGGTGACTTCAGGTGAGTCATGTTTATAAATTCATGGCCATATGCCAATAGTTGACACTCATGAATTGTATGTAACTTTGATGGAGATGATCAGAGTTTTGTGCTTGAGGATTAAACAGTAATTTTTGTTTAAAAAAAAGAAAATAAATTAAATAAGTAAATTTTTTGCTCTCCTGTTTGTATCTTTCAATGCATATTTCAACTTCTCTAGTGACGAAAAAGCAACCACTGGAAACAAATATGCACTCTCACATGCACTTTCATGCACAGTCACTTTAGAACCACCAGCTATTCTTACACACATGTTTGAGCCCACACCAGTGCAGGGAGAACAATCAAACTCCATGCAGAAACATTTCTGACAAAAATTGATCCAGAAACCTTCTGACTACCTCAAAACATCTCCTGTATTTACCCAGGACTGTACAAGGTTCCATGCATGTGACTGCAGAAATAAGAGCCTATTTTTTGTGGTTATGCAAGAAAATATTGGGTCAAAATCTGTTTACATCAAGCCAAATGTATACATTTATTCAATTCAACAGGGAAGAAAAACAATTCCTAAAACCTCGTGTTCAGTTCTTATCTCTGGGAGTTTTTATCTTTGCTATAAGCAGAACTGAACAGCCTTAAAGCTACAACACGACATTCCAGGTGTACAGAGCGAAACCCTTTTCCAGGCTATTAAAGGAAGAACTGCAGCTTCTGGAAAAATGAAAAGTTTCACATCCTCATCCATTATTGATAGCGCCTTAAGCCTTCCTTGCACTCGAGATGATAAACTTAAACCAGAAGTGGCAAGTCCACAGCAGAACACAGAGACGGGGGAGGATTTGTCTGAAATTTGAATTTTACCGGCTTCTGCAGCAGTGACTCATCCTTTGATGTCAAATCGCTGTGTTTGCCGAAAATAGCAATTAGCTCCTGAAACTGTGTCAGAGATGAATCCTTTCTCCTGTGGTCGGTGAGGTGAAATGAAATAAAGGTTAAAGGTTCGAGGCTCTGTCTCTATGCACACGAGGATTTGTGCACTTGATTCTAAGTTTCAGTCAGTTTAATTAAATTAAAAGCAGCGTTAAAGTCCTGCAGACAGCCAAGCAACTTACATTGGCAGCTCTTTTCTCAGAAGTCTTGACCTCAGGAGAATATGTAGATACCTGTAAGAGATGCATGAAAATATGTGTTAGATTTGTGTTACAATCATGATTTACATGTCAAATGAAAAGGAACATGAGTTTTTTAGGATGCACACAATAACACAGACAGTGCTGAGGATGAGTCTGTACCATGCAGAGTGGAAAACGAGGATAAAAATTTAGATTCAGGATCAAAAGAGTGCCTGAGGGATATTTGTATGCACGCACTGGACAGCAAAGCAGCAAGCAGCTCCACCTTGTTGCCATCTTTACCCCGGTGAGACCCATTTCCTTCCCTATTTTACTCTTGCTAGGGAAAAACAAAAGCACCAAATAGCTTCAACATATTTCAGTCACAGCAGTCTCCTCCTCATCAGCAACCCAGATGATTTAAAACACCTGCAGTGTTATGACAACTCTCCTACCAGGGACTCTGCAAGCAGTCGCTCACAGTTTGAACAACTCTCGGACACAAGATTGAGAGAATGCAAACCGCTGCGCATTTGGACAGCTTCTTTTTATCTCCTGTTGCCAATATAAAAAAAAAACGCTGCAGAGAAAATGTTCAAACTTCTCAGCAACACTTTGACAAGCAGCACCGTATGAAAATCTGCAGGAGAACAAGTCTCTTGAGTCATGCATCAAAGTGCATCCAAGAACTCTTGTTTTCTATTATGTATTCTTCCTCAAAAATTCAGTAAGATCCCCATTGTTCTCCAGTCCCGTAAGTATTCCAATATTCAGCATGTCGTAAAGCACATTATTGATGATACATTTCATCTGGGTTAAGTTGTGTTTTCATTTTACTTACAATAACAACTTCTGGATGCTCCCTTTAACATTTTTAATAAGTGATGGAAGATTTTAAAATAACATTTGATGCAAATGCAGCATTCCCTTATGATTGTTCTTCCTGTTTTACATGCACATGACACAGAAACATGTCTACAAGGTAAGAGGTTTCTGTTTCTGCCCTCATATTTATATTTCAATCTTTTTGTTTTTAACAAAATAAATTTTTAGCAAATCTCTGAGCAAGAGTTTGAAAAAAAGCAAAGAAATTCATGCCAGAGAAAGTTGTTTTAGTGTCTCAAACTGTAAGTTCCAACAAGTCAAACAAGTATAAAAATGAGTCTCTGGTTGGGTTTAGGCAGCTGGCTCTAGTTTGTTGTGTACAGAGAAAAATCTTGGAGGAGCAGTAATTGCTGTCTGGTGGAAGACAGAGAATGAAAAATGTTCACTTCAGTGTCAGCATGACCTGTTGAGACAAAACCTACAATGTTGACACTTCCTCAACTTCTGACTGAAATCAGCTTTTATTCATGGAGCTTTTTCAAATCTAATTTCACTGTGTAGCCAAAAAATATCCAAAGTATTTTTAAAAAATATGTCTAATCTTACCCAGCATTACAAAATATGCTCAATTCCTACTTGGAAGTCAAAATTTCCAGGTTTTAAGGTTCAGCTGAAACACCTCCTTGGAATTGGAATATACCTCAGAAAGAAAGTCATGACCAGTCATGAACTTAAAATCCAATATGGCTGCTTCAAGCAGGAAAAATGAGAATAGATATGTTTTCTGTCTGTCCCACATGGTACCGTACCACTTCTATTAGTGCTGTTAATGGTTCTCAGTTATTTTCTGTCAAGCCCCCCTACAAACATACTGTAGATGCACTTCACGCCAGACTAGTGAGCAATTCTGGAGCTTAAGGTTCACTCATGTCCTGTCAGCTAATGCGCTATCAACTGGAACACTTTATTTAGGTTGTTTGTTTGCTTCAAATGAAATACTAATAATCACAACTGTGTGATATTTAAAAATAAGTACACAACACTTCTGTCTAAACCTGGTTCTATGTCAGCATGTTGAAATAGATCAGGGCATTGCTGCATTAGCCGGTTAGCATTTAGCTCCCTCATGCTTTTATTACCAGCAGTGTGAACTAAGATTTCAGTAATTTTTATATTTTAATTCAAATTTAAATTGCACCTTAATTAAGGTTGAAGAACACTAATGCTGGAGTCAGAAATGATCTGTTGCTAATAATGGTTAGCCTGCTAATCCAACTGGTTTCTTGACTTGTAACTGGAATAGTTAGAATAAAAGTGACAACAATCCCAGATCTGAGTTCTGACTTGATAAATCACCAGTCACTTGTCCTAACCTGAAATACCTGGTGAGAAATGTGACTAAACTAAAACTAGAAATAAAATTCTCTGTATGGGTTCTTTTATAAACACGATGGTGCAGGATGATGGTCACGTGATGTCCCTCTGCTGCCTAATTCAAACGTGATATTGACATAGAGTCTGCTCAGGACATCTCACACATTGAACTGGAGCAAACACTTGCACAATAGTCGTTTGCTTTAACCCCCTCCTTTTCTTGTTCCAAAATCAACAAAAACAAAACTCAAAAGCATTGTGACCTTTTGCTATGAAATGTCAAGGAAACAA
Organism: Callopanchax toddi; assembly: GCA_006937965.1. Taxonomy (NCBI): domain Eukaryota; kingdom Metazoa; phylum Chordata; class Actinopteri; order Cyprinodontiformes; family Nothobranchiidae; genus Callopanchax; species Callopanchax toddi. The sequence continues at coordinate 1,086,965 of SSNR01000047.1, read as the reverse complement.
CGCAGACACACAACAGCATACACACATACACACACACACACACATCCTAACAAAAAGGTGGTCTGCTATTGAAGTGAAAAGTCTAAATAACATAATCCAACACAGCCACGTCAAAGATGACAGAATTTATTTGACAGAACAAAATTGATTGAAAGTAAAACACCCGCCGACAAAAACAATAAACGCTAATGGACAAAACGGATCCCCCCACCGCCTCCTCGCCTTCACGTTTTACCATGTGCAGCTGAGGCTCCATCAGAGCACCATTAGATTTCCTTTCACCTCCTCAGAGAACAGATTCCCAGTTTTAAGTTCATTCATAAAGCTCAGGTGAGGCTGAATGAAAGACAAATGAAAGGCACTGTATGGATTCAGGGAATGAACGGTGAACAGGCCTCACGCCAAACTCCTCTTGACTCGCCTCACTGCTCGCTGCAGATTTGAGGGATTAATGTCAAACTGCACTTCACGGCACTGGGTTTGTTGGGGCACAGTGAAGTAAATTAGAAATGAGATTGGGAAGAGCGATTGAGGTATCAGACTGGAGGGATCTGCTGATTGGGCTCTTCATGTAGGGAAATGCATTATAGATGTCTGCTCAGCGCCTAGAGAGAATCACTCTCTCTGATAGAATGCATTCGATGGCATTCATGCATGCATTGCAAGTTTGGAGGAGAACTGGCTTTAATTGAGAATCAATTACGTGAAATTAAATGTTTCTGATTGTGCAGATGAACGGAATCCATTGGCGTTTGAGAACTGCAGCTTTGTTCTAAGCATTTTAACTGCGTCATGCTGATGAATGCAACAAAATGATGATGGAACAAAACGTACTTCTAAGCCAAAGAACTTTGCAAAAGTCCTTCTATACTTCACCTTGGATTTCTATCAAGTGAAGCTCTTTATATTTTGTTAAAATGAAGCTAAATTGACTTCATCCACCTGTTTCTGGAGACTCTGACTGATCAGCTCACCAGCTCTGGACTAGAATCATTAAATATGTTCACTGGAAACATACTTTTCTTTCCTTTTCACCAATAGATTTCAAACTGCGTATCAATAAATTATTTGCTGCTGTTCTAGTCAATGCACAGCAACTTCTTAAATCCAGAGACTGCAGCTGAAACACTTAGGTGGCTATTTATGCTACGTCACAGGAATACAGGTGCATAAATAAAAAAAAATGTGTTCCAGTGCTGCAAATTGTTGCAAACAGCTTGCACATCAAACACAGCATCGCTCTCCTTGAAACTCAGGTTTTCGGTTGCACAGACCTAATAACAAAAATTTTTAGAGGTCTTTGTGCTTCTGCCAACTGAAATCAGGACAATGACTCTGTGGCTGGAATAAGGCCTGAGCAGGTTTAAACACCAGAGCAATTTCATGCCAAAACGAGCAGCAAGATTGCACCTCATTTGTCTGTGCCAGAAAAGCACCATTAAGGTGTTGAAAGAAAAATGTGCAAAAGGAAAATGTCTTTTTCATGAAACAAACCAAGACTAACTAATTATCAGTTAAAGGTCGTTCATAAAATCACAGTTTTGCAACATTTCAGGTCTTTCTGGTAGGAAGTAACAGCCACTCTACAAAGTGGGGTTTTTGATTAAAATCCATCTGTTTGCTCCAGAATTCTCAACAGTTGAAAAGAATTTATTGAAGGAATTTATCATAAGACAATAATTATTCAGTGGCTCAGTCTTAAGTATGTAAATTGTCCAACAGGCTATGAAATCTCTGAAAAAACGGAATCACGCTTCAGGGCAACAAAAGGCCGGCAGACGTGAGAGTCCTTCAGAAATCTGTTGGGCCATTTCCTCAATCTGAGCACGAGAACGTCTCCTACTTATTCAGTTTGTAGTGTTCAGGGAGCAGATGGGAGGCTTTTTAAGTATGAAGATGAAGAGAGGCAGAGTGGTGACGCTTTTGTAAATATCCACACACTCATTTCCAAAATCCTCAAATGTTATAATTATATTAATGATATAAAAGCAGGCAGCAAGCCTAACAACTAAATCTCATGCGGTTACTTTTATAACAAAGGCACAAAAGTATGTGTGTGTGTCCGTATGGGGCATGAAAACTTGTGCCAACATTACCTTTGGTTAAGAGTTTTCATCTGAAAGTGACCCTGAAATACAGATCAAAGGGATGTTGGGGATTTAATGATATTAGCTGGAAGCAGGTAGCTTCAAAAGCAGCTGTTAAAAAAGGCAATGATTTAGTTTTGACAGACTGTCAGTAGATACCCTAAAAGGGAATCAGTTAGTTTAATTTTTTTAACATTTGAACCCTTTATAAGAGAAATTTAGGGCTTTGATTGAACAGCTTCTGTTTTGTTTGATGTGATCTTGATTCTTGTTTTTTCAGTTCTTATAATAATACAACAGATATAGAAACATTCAGTTTATTAAGCTTGCTCTTTTTCAGCTTAACACCTGAAACATGCAATCTTTATCTAATTCTTCTGAAACATATTTGCCAATCCGAAGGCTCGTGGGTCAAATGTGGCCTGTGTGACATTTTTATCTAGCTCATAGGATCATAATTAATATAAACCACTAAAACTACAAATCCCAGAATGCAATGGACCAGACAGTAGCTGTCAGCCTTGTGCTAATGGGATAAGACTCTAAAAACAGGTAACAGGTCAATTAAGTAAACATGTATCAGAAAGTTTTTGTTTTTTCTAGTGCTGGGCCGATAACGCCGTTAACGCAGCGCGTTAACGCGAAACTGTTATCGCGCGATAAAAAAAATAACGCCGTTAATCTAAATTGGGTCGCTGGGTCTAGGAGATGTACAGGCATTAGCAAATGGCAGACTCCGATCCTGGCCCGGATCTTTCCGGAGTCCGGACCTGCAGCAGGACCCGCTCCCCCGCTCTAGCTGAAGGAGGCGCGGCTCCTGTCTCCCGAACGCTCGCTTCACCTGGAGCGGCTCCCGAATCCGACCCGATCCTTCACCCGGACTGGGAGCCGCGGCTCCAGGTAAAGAGCGCGTTCGGGAGACGTGAGGCGTGTCTCCTTCACCGGGAGCCGGTTCCGGTCCAGGATTTTCACCTGGACCCAAGGAGGTGAAAGAGGCGCGTCCGGGAGCCGCGCGCCCGTGCCAACCTCGGCATACGCCCCCTCCTCCTGAACCGGGCCGTGTGGTTAGGAGCTTGATCCAGGTTGGAGGAGACGCAGCAGAGCGCTGACCGAGTCACAAACCTGCGGCAACAACTTGGCAACCGCAGAACTCCGACCAAGTCATCAACCAGGTCTGGACTGGCTGTCTGGTTCCAGGCGTTTCCTGGTGAACCGACGTGTTATTTGGGCCGACAGCCTCAGCTGTGCACGCGCCTCTCGTTAAAGTGAATGTGGCAGCGCGTGCTGCGTTTCTCAGCATAACTGACAGCTGAACATTCAACCAATCAAACAACATCAACACTAAAACACATCGATCTGTCAGTGACTTTATCAGAGGTTTGTCTTTAGTTTTCAGACTCGTTAATGTTTAAATCCCCTAAAGTGGTTTTATTTAACAAAAACATGATGAAACAGCCCTATGGGATAATGTGAAATAAACAGTAGAGAAATGAAGTCATTTTAAGGCAGATTTAATCCATTACAGATAAACTGGATGCTACAATCATTTTTTGACAGCTAAAAAAAAATCAGCTTGAAGTTATTTAATGTAAAAAAGAGAGTTGATGCTTTAATCAGGTGACCTGTAAACTAAATGTAATCCTTTACTGTCAGGAGATGAGAAGGTTTCTACAGTAAAACTATTAAAACAGAGTGAGCCTCAGAAAACAGCTGTAAAGTTAAAGGAGACAGACCTCTGATGACAGATCAATGTGTTTTAGTGTTAAAATGTTTCATCCTGATAACCTGATCAACCATCAGAGGTTGTTAAAATGAGCTCAGAGCTCATCTGGTCTGGAGGTTCTGGTTTGTGACTCAGGTCTGGGTTTCTGAGGGAAGTTCTGACAGGTTTAGTATTTCTTGTTAGGTTAGTAACAGCTGATCCAAACAGTGGATCAGCTGTTACTAACCTTAAACTCTAGACTTGAAGTATCACGACTCTTTAGCCTCATGAACACACATACCGGTATTATGAACCCTTTGGCAGAATTCAAATGAGCCATTTTAATCTAGATTAATCTAGATTAATTTCAAAATTAATCTAGATTAATCTAGATTTAAAAAATTAATCTATGCCCACCTCTAGTTTTTTCTTTATTTTCTCTTTGAAAATTAAATTCTCCATACAGGGTTCAAAGTATAGTGTAAAACCAGCCAGCTCAGGACGTCTTCTGACACCAGAACAAGTTAAAACAACTCTCTCAGTGCAGTCTGTTCTTCACTGTTAATGAGTTTGGCTCCAAAAGATCCCAATTAAATATTTGTTCTTAAGGGAATATGATGTCAGAGCAAGACAGAGATTAATGCTTTTACTTTCATTATACCTGATAGTACTTTACAAGTAATAGAAACTCTTTCACTTGAACAACATTGTTAATTGATCTGTAACTTCCAGAAACGGCTCAAACGTTCCGGTGTGTTTTAGAGCTATTTTTGGAAGCTGCAGAAAAATAATCAGTGTTTTCAGACTACAGCATGTTATGGAGCACCGACGGACAGAAGAAACTATAGACAAGAATTAGAATGAGCTCTAAAGCTGTCAGAGAAATACATGGCTCAATTCATAACTATAAACATGATCTATTTTCCTTCAAATGATGAATTGAACTACTTAGATGTATAATAATGACAGTGCTTTATGAGGTTTATGAAAATACAAACTACATGTGGCTCCAAGGGCACCTAATTATGGTTTTAAATGGTAGAACCAAATCAGAAGTTACACATCTAATGACTACACCCAGCATTTAAAAAGCTTTTATTCCTTATTTATAAAGGTTAGGGGTTAATCTACTGCTGCATGTAAGATACTGACAGCTCATAACTATCGTACTTCACATTAACCCACTTATAAACATATCAAATTAACACATTCTGCAAATAGAGACCAGATTGTGTCCCAATCAGGTCTGTGAAGATAGATCAACACAATTTAGATGAATGTGCTGAACGGTGAAGCAACATCTTTGCTGTTTTCTGAGTATTCAATGTGGGAAGGAAAAAGATGTAAATCTTGCAGTTTCTTGCCCTGAGTTGAGCTTTTTATAAGCTGGAGATTCTGTATATGTTTCAGCATTAGTAGTCAAGTGGCAGACGGTATAAATGGAGGCTGCTGGTAAAACGTAGGCTGACTGTGAAAGCAACATGCCAGCTCTGCAGGATCTGGCTCAAAAGGGAAATGCACTGCCTAACACTCACACACACAAAAACACATGCACACACGCATACAATGACAAAAAATATACACATCTATGGATATGCACAGGATTAAACTAAAACACACAATCACACTCACACAACCACACAAATACACATAAAACACACATTTTGAGGGACACACCTGCATGGTTACACTGACGTGCACACTGACGTGCACATCCACATGGGGCAAAGGACCAGGAAGTCAAGGCAGACAACACCTGTCGCTCTGTCTGGCCATCCTTCTGCCTTAGCACAAGGATGAAAAGTCAAAATGAGAGGGAGGCTGAAGGGAAACCTTATTTTGCAAAATTATGCACAAACACACACACACACACACAAACACACACACACGCTGAAACACCGATGACCACAGTCTTGGTCTCCACTGGCAGATGGATGGACAGAATAATGAGCAAAAAGATGGAAAGAACAAATTGTAATCTCATTTGCTTTAAAATATGAAGTGGTGAGGGGTTTATTTGGCGTCTACATGATCAAAAATGCTGTTGTGATGAAATTAACACCAATTTACATTTGTTTTACTACTATAGAAGAGTATATGTGTGTATATATCTATATGTGTGTCTGCATGTGGGCAGGTTTTATTGGATTTCAAGTTTATAATCCTAGATTCTGAAGTGAGTGTGTGTTTTCTGAATGGATGTGTGCATGTGTTGGTGTCTCTATTTGATCAGAAATGTTTAATCAGGGATTACTCCAAACTGCTGCCAGTGCTTAGTGAAGACGTCTCTCATGCTTTCTCACGTTACAGCCCACAAACAGCTTTTGCTACAAAATGCATGGGTGTTTGGACTGAAATGGACCACAAACAGTGGGCTCCAGGTGAAGTTTCATCCAGGTTAGGTATGACAGGAGTCTAGACATGATTCTTTTTTTTAGCTTTGGATATCCTGCACAAAGCAGGAAGAAAATTCACAGACAGTCACATGGTTCACAGCTAAAACTTTAAATAAAGGACATGGTTTTCAGAACACATGCAGCTGATTAAAGCAGTGGACTGACTGACTGAGGCAAGCTACAAATTAGTTTCAAACTTGTCAGACACCCACCGTTCCAGAGCCATGTTTGTATTCCAGATTAAGTTGGCCAGTCTTATCTTGTCTGAAGGATGATAATGCCAGGCTGTGCTTGTCAAATCGTACCCCCACTTTGCACCCAGTGACTGATGTCTCATACCAGTACAAAATGGTTACTAATTCACACACATGCACACATCATATGCACAATATCCACATGCACTAAAGGCGTTTGTGGTAGAGGAACTGATCTGAGTTGTTAAATATTCTTAAACATTGACCAACAGCAGCCTCCCTTGTTACTCCTCTCAAGTTCATTCAAGGCTCATCTTCGTTCTTGGGTTTTAGCAGACATTTATTGTGGACAACAGCTCTTAACATGCCTCACAATGCCCCCAAAACACAAAAAATATAGCAAATTGACATAAAACACACAGAAAATGAAAACTGTACCTCACTGGCTGCATTAACTCGAGAGGAATAAAGATGAACTTTACAACTTACAAAAAAACGGCTTCCTTTATCTATTGAAGAAGCTTCTTAGAACCAGTGTCTTGCAGACGTGCCAGACAGTGTTAAGGTAATGTGTATTAAATAAAATAAATTAACTAGTATGAACTTGTATTTATTATTGAATGTTTTTATTTACCATTTTTAACTGAATGTTAAACTAATGAATTAAATATATGTGAGTTGCTTTTCACGGCAGCTCCATCCCTTCTCTAAGAGGAATTTACATCAATAGAAGCAGAACCAGAGCAAACAGCATAAAGACAGAGCCCACCCATCCAGTACATGAACTATTCTGATAGAGAAGCCTCAATGGTTGTACAACAAGCCTTATTATTGACTTTAGCCCAGATATTCTGCTACTTTTATGAGGACATTAGATATTTTTACCATCTCTCCTACTAAATGTAATTTTTATACACAGTGGTTCCTCGCTCTTTTCTGGTTCACCTTTCGTGGCCTTGCCGTTTTGCTGATTTTTTTACTGCAATTGTGCATGTTTTTTTTTTAAAGTGCATTGTGTTCTGCCTCCTAACCATTGTCAGTCAGTCTCCTCAGTGCATTGCTGTTGCCTGTGTGTCACTGATGTAGGGTAGGGGTTGCATCAACCAGTCGACTAGTTTACTTTTCTGTTCTGTAGTGACTTTTTATGCCTTACATTGACGAGTTGCTGATCACGTGGTTATGGCTGACAAAATGGATTCCTCAGACGTAAATGAGACAGGTCGTCAGTGGGTATTCGTCGGCGCAACGAGATGAGACAAAAACGCTAACGCTATGTGTGAAGTTGTGAGACGGTATTTAGGTGAACTAATTTTACTCTCGATCGAGTGAACTTTTATTGTGAAGGAGTTGACCTTTTGATTAGTTCCGGGGCGTTCGCTGTTCGGTCTATCGTCTCTCTGGTGGTGCACTAATCAAATGGATATTTATTCAAAGAATAATTATGGCAATAAAGCCTGTCAAGTTTTCTAAAGCCGTCCTATCTACTGCGTTACGCCAGCAGCGTTTAATCAAAGTCGACTCGACTTTCATTACTTGGCAGTCGACTTTAAAAATTAAGTTGTGCAACCTCTAACGTGTGTCCACTCTGGAGAACTTTTTAGGAACACTATATAGCAGAAGTGGGCAATCCTGGTCCTTGAGAGCCCCTCTCCTTTGCTTCAACACCTGATTTAAATGTTGAATTACCTCCTCAGTGAGGCTTCAAGGCCAACAGTAGCCTCTTAATCACCCACTAATTCAGATCAGGTGTGCTTATACAGAAACACCTAAAACATGAAGGACTGTGGCCCTTGAGGACAAGAATTAAACATCACTTCTACAAATGGACCCAAACAGCAAAGAGGGACCCATCAATCTGGAGCTGTTACACCTCCAGTCAAGCTATGTTAACATCTAAGACACATTCATGTAAGAGAAGCTACTAATAAAGCATGGTGCTCTGCTTGTCAGCTATAGGCTGGTAGAGAGGTGATGTGTGTAAAGGTAAGGGAGCTTCAGCCAACCACTATTAATACGATTATCTCCCATGTGGGGAGAGGGCTGTGCAACACAAACATCTTCAGGGGTAAGTGTAAATGTTTTAGTGAAAATAAATACGCAATATGAAACCCAAGTTTCCAATTAATCTGGCAGGTAGCATCCATTACTCTGCAATTACTGCTATTAAGCTCCCTGGCTTCTTTATTGCAGCTCAGGAACCTCAGAAGACAATTTTCCAGTCCCAGTGGGAAACATAGACTCATGTGTGTAACTGAATAGGCTACATCCAATTACAGCCTGTTGATGCCCATAGCATTACCAATGATTTGATAAATTGAATTACGAATACTGCTGTCTAGAAGACAGTTAAAGGTGATGCCAACAGCCTGGCTGTGCAGTACTTCTTAATTCAACACCTTGTTTATCGGTTTCGAGCAGCTGCTGTCGGCTAAAAAGTTAAACCTCCCTCCTTCCCCACTCCTGTGATGTTAAGACTTAGACTTAGCATGATGGGGTCCTCCGTGAGTTACAGGCCATTTAAAGAGAGCGTACAGGACACAGACTGAGTGAGCTGGAGGACAGCACCTTAAGTGAAACAAATGACGCGCTTGCAGCACCTGAACAGATGACTTGGATTTATGGGAAGCAAAAGACGGATGAGTGTCAGACGGGATTCTTGCACGGGAGGATCGGATCGAATTTCACAGAGGCAAAACAAGATGGATGGATAAAGACCAAGCCACCCTACCGCCGCACTAGAGGATGTGCTGTTTGATCCTCAGAGGGGTCGGTGAAAGGACAGCAAGCACGTCACATTAAACAGACCAACACGGAGCGAGGACAGGCACGTCGGGAAGTAGGACGAGAACAGGCTGGCTTACTGTAAAAGCCCATGGGATATTCAGAGATAAAGAAAGACCACTCAGACTGAGGGCAAAGTATTGCATTTACTGATGTGGAACAGTAGCCTGTTAAGCCAGCATGACAGCAGAAAGGCACCATGTGTGCCTATAAGTAGCCTGTGCTATTTAAAGCAATGGAATGGCAATGTGCTAAACAGGTTTCAAATTAAATTGTTATTTTCTTACAGAAATAACTACAGAATAAGCAGCTTCAGTAAACCTTTTTACGTGATGTAGGGTGGAGGGCGTGGGGGTGGGGGCGACAGGCCATGCAAAGGAATTCAGGCGAAATACAAAAAGGCTGTGATGAACTCTGCAGGCTGCTGTGTGTTTCTAAGAAAACAGTCATTACCTGGACATCTGTGTAAATCTGTGAGCTCAAGTATCTGCTGCAGATCGGAAGCAAACTGCTTGTTCAGGTGTCCTTCTCAAGAATACACAATTTGTTCTTGTTGGAAATAAGAACCAGGATGTAATTTGCATCAGGTGTTTGGCTTGAAATATAAAACACGGAAATCTGATTTGTAGAAACTGGATAGCTGGATAAAACTACTAACCTAAAAAAAAAAAACATTAGGCCTAACGCATTATAAATAAGAATCAAGACTTCAGAGTAATATTCATCTGAAGCTGAGAACACATCTGGAACCCAGCAAGACTTTGATCTGTGCTTTAGGTATGCACAACAAATTGGGTAATGCATTAAATATACAGTTCTTTTGAAGTGCATTTCTGAGGAAAGGTTATGAACAATTAATGTCTCAACTGTTATGCTGCTTGAGCAACCTCACTTTGAAGAAACAGGGATTAGTTCTGGCCAGACTGATGAGCCTAAACAGGGTCAAGAGACCAAAGTGGATTTGAGGTTTGTGTGAACAATATAAAACTTTATGTAAACTTTTATTATGAAATATTATCATATTTATGCAGGAAGCGCCCTGAACTAAGTGCTTGCATGCTTGCAAAGAACCAAAAAATGCAATCTAAATAACTGTGTAATTCAAAATGAATGAAAATGTAGGCATTAAAAAAAACTTAAACATCTTATAGACTTGATTTGTCTTAAGGCAGCAGTCCACCTTTTTTCAAAGTACACAAGGAGTAATTCGGTCACAAATCTTATATTTTACAGTTAATTAAGGGGTTTATGTAAATGCAAAGGTAATGGTTTTACTTTTCTGAGTGTCTAGGAAAACAAATACACAGTGCTTCTTCATGATAGTTCAAAATGCTGACAGGTTGTTCTTTCTTTTAGAAAAGGTTAAAAAAAATCATCACTCAGTTTCTTGGGGAGGAGCTATTTTGAAATCCAGGAACATAAAGCGAGACACAAGACATTGTGATGATGTCACATATTAAGACAAACACATGCTGACTTCTCCTGGAGAGGATGGTTTCTCTTGCTCAGGAGATCTCAGCTGAACCTGAATGTGTCCCAGATCTCTAGTTTCACATCTGTGAAGTAATCCCAAGAGGCCCCGCCAAAATAAAACAGCGATGGTGCACTGCAGAGACAGTTTCACCTTAGATTTCATCACCAAACACTAAACTCCTCCATCTAAGACATTACGGAGTGTCTCAAATAAACATATGGTTGATATCTTAACTGTTTATATTGTCTCAGCTTAATTTGAGTGTAATTCTATTTCTAGACTGGATACCTTCCTCTTATTGGTTATTTGCATATAAAATGTTTAAAAAGACAATTTAATTATTTTTTAATAATGTATTACTATCCTAATCAACGGACCAGAGGACACCAGGTTTTACCTATAGGAAGGAGTTCAAACTGAGCCTGCAGAAATGTATAATATATGAAATTAAAGTATTTTAAAGATTAAAACTAGCAGTGTGTCAGGGCTCTGTGTGATATCTTGAAGTAATCGAACAAAATATGGGTTTTCCTAATAATCTATGTGTTTATAGTGATTTTCACAATAAATGAGGGACTGTATTTTATCTGCTGAAGCTCTTGGGACAGGCAGGGGGAGGATACATTTACAGAAAGTGGAGGAGAAGAGTCCCACTGCAATTAAATGACAAATTTCACACTAAATATAGTTTACACCAGAACAGGATTCAAAGTGTCTGATTCGAGAGAACAACTCTTCACTAAGCTCCGTCGCCTCCAGATCAGCATGAATTCTTCTTTTTTTTAATGTAGGCTGAATTCTGGGAACTCAAAACTTTATTTCTGCTTGTAAATTATTAATAAAACCTTCAAAAATGATTTATCTTTTAAATGCAAATATTTCTGGCTTGCTTATTCACTGTTACTCTTCTGGCATCACTACAGCAGCAGTGAACAGTTACAAAGGTAGCGTGAGGCAGCAAAGCTTCCACAAACGAAAAGTAGAGCAACTTCTCACCGATGTTCTGTTTGCATGGCTAAGACAAATCTGTATAAATTAGCCTAGATTGTTGAACTGGAACAAATCACATCACGGCAGAGCAAGAATAAGCTGTAGTTTCACATTTTCATATTTATGCCATTCCTGATGAGGTCTGTGGGAGATGTGAAAAGGCGGTATGTGTAACGCATTTCTCACAAAAAATGCATGAAAACGTGAAACTGGTGTTTGAAAGATGAGGCAAAGAGGAACTCCTACATTAATTTTGAATTTCACAGCTTTGATTGTATAAATAACTTAAAATTTGCATCATGCAAAAAAAAAAAAAAAAAAGAGACACATTTACAACACAACACTTGCAGGACGTATGCATGTCATTGGCTTACAAATGTTTGTAAAAACCTGAAAATAATTTACCATGGTGTGAATGTAACAGACAAAAGGCCAAACCTAATTCTTTGTTACCAGTAAAAAAAACATCTAAAGTATTTATGAAGCAATGACTTCTGGGCTTTTTAGTTACACACAAACAGTATCGCTTTACAAGAAGGGTACCTTTATAAGGGGTTCATAGGTTATTTTGTACAAATCTTGTAAACCATTAATAAACAGTTATCATGCATTCAATAAATGGAGAAAAAAGGCCATTCTTTGCCAACTAGTGAGCCAACATTTACCAGAACTCTCAATTCAAATGTTCATTATTGATTAATAAAGGGTCATAAGTTCATTCCATTACACTTTACAATGAGGCTTCTTCTTAAAGTAAAAAAACAAGCAAAACAAAGTAAGGTGAGCATTTAGAAAAAAATAATAGACAAAACAAAAACCCATTCAGATGCAGTTTTAATGGGTTGCCAAATATTGTGTCAGTGTATGAACAACACATATTGTGTTTGATAATACTTTATAAGGTCTTTACAAACTACTCAAAATATATTTATAAAGCATTTATAAGGCTACCCTTATTGTAAAGTGGTACAACTCCCCCAACAGAGTCTAAAGCTTCTAAAATTAAAACAAATATTCCATTTATGACAACAGTCAAGTGTTATTATTATGGATTTCTCTAACATCCCCTGCGGACAGCATGAGGCTCGACCTGTATGAAGTCATTCACTGGCAGACGTACAGACTTGCTGCTGATGAAAGCTGACCTGAATCTTCATTCTCCAGAAGCCATTTTAAGAGTCAGTAAGTCATCTGCAGGATGTCAGCGGGTGACTCACTGATTGTAAAACGTGTCACTGGAAGTGTTCTGCAGCCAAAGCGAGACGAGGTTGAACTGATTCAAGGAGAAAACGAGACGAGGAAGAGGTGATGTCTGTCTCCGATGGCTGATTACTAAACATCCATCTCACGCGAGTTCAGAAAATCCTGAGGATTCACAGGTGAGAGCTATTTAATAACCATGACAGAAGCAGCAATCATCATGATGTGAATAAACACCACAAGTGCTGCTCTACTTAGGGCAAGAGATCTGTACTGTGGCACAGTTTCAGTTTAACCTTGCTTAACACAAATCTGTCCGGCCAAGGACGACGGCTTCCTTTCATGGGTGAAATATAAAACCTGTGATTTTCAAAAACCGTACCCAGTCCCAGCTGACATAAAGCTTGAGGGATTTTAGTTCTGATATAAAACCTTTATCTTACCTAAAGTCTGAAAAGCTTCTAAAAAAGGCCGCTTCCCGTCTTACCTCCCTCTAAGATTTAACACACAGCATTAAAAATACCAAGAAGAATTTAACACGCCACACACAACAACGCACACTTTGTTAGTCCTCTTTAATGCAACTCAGAGAACCAAGGAGAAATTCCTTTGAAGAGAGAAAACATTACTGTATCACCGCCAGCGGCTTTAGAAGCACTCAGGCTTTGGTAAATCCATGAAAATATAGCTTACTCATCTCTGACTCTGAGATTTCCTGAGATCAGACTTCCATTTTTTCCCCATCCCTACCATTCGTAGATTCCTAATTGCCACTGTGTGTCACTTTAACCTAATGAGACAGCTTTCCTCCACCTTCTCTTAACTAGTTGTGCAGAAAAAGGTCTCATCAGTCTCTGCTTCTTTCAATCCTCTCCCTCCTCCTCCCATGTCTTCGTCGTGTGGCAGCTGAAAGCTCTTTAAAGATGCCCAGGGGCTTAACCACTTTGACATTATTACATGAGCCTGACTCACTCAAACCAATCTCGAGCTAATTGAGAAGCTTATACGACTTCACCACAGCGCGTCTGAGAGGACGAAGGAACCAGAGTCCACCCTACCTGGCTTTTTTTCTGCTACATGTTTAAATGCAATATGCATCACTTGTGTCAATTTATTCTGTAGAGCAAAGATAATTTAATAGGATTCCTACATAATCTGAAAGGTAAACATTCTATTTCTGCTGTGCATTTTATTAACTGTTGGTTAGCGTGAAGAATTTTGATCAGCTTACAGAAAAGTGAAATGCTTTGGAGTTAAATAGAATCCTGCATTTGTTGCACAGTTTGCAGAAATTTTAATGAATGCAGACTCAAGCCTCCATTGTCTGTGGATATTTTTGTGGGACAATGACGAGGAAGGCAGGAGTTTTTCTTGTTTTATTGACAAGATTTCCAAAGGTATGAATCTGGACTGTGCAATTCTTCTTGCTTGTTTTTAATCACCTTTGAATTCAAAGACAAAAGGAGAAACCTAATCATAGCCTTGTCCTTCCTGGAAAATGATTTCATTTAATAAAAAAAAACTTTAAAATTAAAAATTTAGTCCGTAAAATGTTTATTTATTATGTTTAATTTGCCAAATGAATGATTATGTTTGCTGTCGTCTCCCTATAAAGTGTTCGAAAAAGAAGTAGATTGAGGCAGAAGCTTATCTGGTCCTACTCCCTTCTACACACATACCGTAAATGACATCTCCTAACCACAGACAGAGGTACATTATTATAGATTCTCAGTATGCATGTAGTGAAAATACAATTTCTGTATGTTATTTGAGCTGTATCATGTTTGGACCTTGCTTCTATACTGGACTCAATCCATTCCATAACTTTACTCCAGAAACTGTTCAGTGTAGTTCTGACTGCAGGCTGTTTGAAATGGAACCCTCCCCAAACAAACGGTCAGTGGATTTTCCGAGCGTGTATACGTAAATTCGATGACAAGACACCGTTTGACTTATTCTTCCTCGAAACCGTAAATATGGAATGCGGAGTGTTCAGGGTCCTGCTGGCTATCCCGTACGATGCTTGGATAAACGCAATAAACGAAGTCGCCGACCAGATCGACACCCTTTTCCGTTCATGTCGCTGCTGGAATGATGTTTTGTCTGTGAGGGATATCTAAAAACCCCACCTGTGGACACTCCCAACCACCCCTCGAGGGAACCGCCCTTCCCCCCCATTTCGCACCCCTCCCCCATGGGGACCACCTTCCCATGCATTTCCCCTCCCCATTCTCCATCGCCCCTCCCTTTTTTCCCCATGCTAACCATCCCCCATTTGCCTCTATTCTCTAAAAACAGATATATTTCAACACTTTCTTCTTAAGAATCAGCATTCCAAAAGGTTTCTGCCACAGTTTTCTTACAGATCCAAAGTTTTGATTATGCAAAAACTCACTTTATCGTTCTAAGTTTACACAAGGTATTTTTCTCAAAAACAAAAAATCCTTAGTTTCCACGCACACAGACACAGATTTTTTTTTTATTTAATAGTTTTTAAAAACTCTAAGTTCTCTGATTAATTACAAGTAAGAATATCTAAGTTTTTGCTCTGTTTGGTTAGAGCCGATCAGAGCTCGTGTTAGAACCCAGAGATCTGATGTCAGCCACTGAGTTCTACTTCTGAGGCCCAGTCAGTGGATGGTGACCTTTTGACATCGCTTCAGCGCCCAGCTCACACCCTCCCTTTCCCTTATCTGTGTGTCTTTCTTTCTCTCTCTCTCCATTAAAAACTTTACTGACATTGTGAAATTCTCGGCAATTATTATTTTTCCAGAGAGTGTAGCCAGGAATTTCACAATGTGAGTAAAGTTTTTAATTTGATTCATGCTTTTGTCTATGAACTCGTCCGATCTTTGGGTAAAGCGTTTTTTTCTAATATTTTGGCGAATTGGTATAGTACTGGCCTGTAATTATCTAAGCTGTATTTGTCACCTGTTTTAGAGAACTGAATTACTTTTGCCAGTTTCTTTTTTCAGAAAACGTACCTGACATGCTGTGTGGAGGTTTGGGGAAATATGAAAAAAAAAAAAAAAAACTAACATCAAAACCCTTTTCAAATTGCAAAAGAGATCCATTAGAGTTAGGCCCAAAACAGGCTTCAGGGAACACACCAATAAACTGTTCGCAAAGTGAAAAATATAAAAAACTGAGGATATAGTCAACCTAAGAATGCTAGCTGTTATTTACAAAGTAAAGCATTACCTATTACAATATACAAAAGTTTGTTTTTCATCCTGAATAAAGAAAATCAAAAAAGGAAATGAGACTTTAAACATACGAGAATGAAGGTGAAACAAATGTGCATCTCAATAAAGGGAGTAAAAGGTGGAACCTTGTAGACAGAGAACTAACTAGTTGTTCAAGACTTAACATGTTCAAATGGAAGATCAAGGAAAAATGTATAAACTCATACGAGGCTAAGACAAAAGAATAACTGGTATGAAAACAAACAAAAGAGAGAGAGAGAGCACATTAGCTCTTTGTTTATTGTTTCATTCAGTCAAAAGTTGTGAAACTCAGGGATTTGTTTAATTTGAAAACTTTACTAATTATGTTAAAGGCTAAAAAGATGTTACTGCCAGTGAAGTTACAGAAGGTTTTTTTTTGTTTGTTTTGATCTCAAATGATGGAAAAAGTAGAAAGAAGTCTGAGTTTAAAAGAATATTTGTACGAACAACATTACAGCAAAATGTGTATTTCAGTATATGGAGTAAAACTATGGAATAACCTGGATGATGATTTGAAAAAACAAAAGTACAACTAATGATCAATTTAAGAAAATGTATAAAGAGAACATTTTACAAACCTATGATCTGACGAGTTAACGATGGAGGATTTTGACATGTTCTGATTGTGATGTTGTTTGCAAAGAAAAGAACGATGTGTGCTTGTTTGTGTCTAAGACCCATTTGTAATTTACTTTGTAGAAGAGGGAAGGTCATATAAGATTTTTCTTCTTCCTCCCCCTTTTCACTTGGATGATGTTTGTACTGTGAATTAATGATAAAAAAAAAAAAGTTTTTGCCAAGTGAAAAAAAAAAAAGAAATTGAAATTCAAGGGGAAACTCATACAAGGCTATGACAAAAGAATACCTGGTATAAAAACAAAAAAGAGAGAGACCAAATTAACTCTTTAACAATAAAAGTAACAGAAAAAACAAACCATGACTGGAGAATGTAAATAAAAAAGTGACTTGTAAACTGAAGTTTGTAAAACAAGGCGTGGGCAGTTCTAAGCTTTGGCTTCAGACCGTCCCAATTTCAATGGTGAAAGGTAGAATGACTCTATGAATGTAAGAAACTCAAACTGTGACAATAAGGAACTTATAATTGTATAAAAATGTATAACGGTGTGTACAATAGAAAGAAACTCATGTTAGTTTCTGTTTGACAGGTTGGTCCAACAATAACGCCACAGCTTTAAAAACCTCTGGAAATCACCTCCAAGTCTGAATCTTTACATTCTGCTGATGGAACTGAGTCAATCTGAGTTGAAACTGATGTTCCTACTAGGACAATTTGTGATTGAAAAATAAAAGGTTTATAGGTTTAAAAGGGGTAATGATGGAAGGTATATCATTGCATAATTTCATAGATTTGTAGTTTTTCTCTTGCTGAGAAGAGACTTCTTTAATGAACCCAAAACTTTTTCTCTTTGAGTTGCAGCCGTTGACTTCAGTGGTTGGTCAGCTAATGTGTGTGTGTGTGTGTGTGTGGTGGGGTCCAGATTGTTTTCTCTTTAGTTGTATTTCTGGACTGGATGAGGTTTAGAAGAATAGGGATGCTGAGGCGGGACTAAACAACCTTACTTAACGTTCCAGTGTCACCTGTCAAAAAGAACAACGGCTGCTGCTGAATTGAAGGAATTGTGAATTTCTGTAAATGGTGTGAAAAATAACCTATGGATATAAAATATTCTCGATCACTTAATATATTTTAAGAGTATTAAATCAAGGTAAACAATAATTATGGAGTGGTGTCTGTGATCAAGCAGAACAATCTAGTCAGGAACGTGATAAAGCATTTGTGTATTATTTTGTAAAAAGGGGGCAGAGACAATGAGACATTTTATTCTCTCTGTTTCTTTTCATTCATATATTGGTTTGTGTTTACGTATGAGTTCTGTTTGGGTTTTTCCTTCTGAAACAAAAAAGAAAATTTCAATTAAAAGTAAAAAAAAAATATAGTTGACATACGGATCAAAATAATAAATTTGGGACTTTGGATAAATAAAGCAGAGTGAATCCACTGGACTGAACAACGTGATTGTAGTTTATAAAAGTTAAAGCTGGTTTGAGCTGGTCAAATGGGGTTGATGTTAAGAACAGACCCCTGGGGGAAAAACTCACTGGAGTTCAGTTCAGACATAAAAACATCAGGCTTTTTGGAGGTAAAAAGTTGAGTGTGTGCAATATGTAGACAGGTCAGATGGTGAAACAAACGGATTTCAGGTTTTCTTTTAAATGTTTCTGACTTTTTTTTTTTGTCGGGTCTCTGAGATGGAGGTCCTGGAATGAAGCAGACTATTGCGGACTACCAACCCGTGGTGGAATCAACTCGATTGACATGTGTCTGTTGGATGGAGGCTTGGAAAGGTATGGGCCATGATTTTCACTCCAAAAGAGTCAGAACAAGGCTTTGATTCATCACCAATAATAGCATTGCATAGCATAGCTGCTTTATTTATAAAGCACTTTAAAACAATACACAGATTGACCAAAGTGCTGAACACTGAAATAAACATAAAACATACCCATACCAATAAAACAGTTAAAAACAAGATCAAACAAACAAGTGTCACCACTCACTCCTGACTAAAGGCTATGGAATAAAAGTGTAATAATAATTGAAATGCCTAGTGTTTTAAAACTATGTATTATTAAAGAAACAACTTGATCAGTTTTTATTTCTTATGTGATTCTGTATAGATATTTAACATATAACAGTAATGATGACATAAACTTGTCTTATAGGAGCAAGTCTTCACCCAGAGAAATATTTCTCTACTGAAATAGTTTTGTTGGATGGATGGATAAATTCAAACTTTTTCTTTTAGACTGGGTGAACTTTAAAGTAAAAAAAACAACAACATATTTTTAATTTGGTGACAAGTGAGGCAATCAAAAATGTGTGTCGAAGTCTGCTACTATGAGTTTTGTTTGTTTTTTGGACACTTGTGTAAGTGTGATCAACAGAGGTTTTGTGTGTGAGAGATAGAGCAAAAGAGAGAGAGGGACCCCATACCAGTTTTTAAAAATAAAAATGACCTGCTGCACATTGAGGGGGATATATATTGGTGTCTCATAAGAATAAAGGTTTTGCTTCCTTAGACAATGTAATAAAAAAAAAGTGAGACTTTGAAGAAGAGAAAAGCAACAGAACCCACTACGTTTATTTCTTTGAAGTTTTAAAGTGATTTCTGTGTGTAGAATAACTGTAGAAATGGTTTAAAGTAACCCCAACAGAAGATTGGTGGGGGATCCTTGATCAATAGATGCCATTGGTCACCCTATGAAAGATTTTGGAAAAACAAACTTCACTCCCCATCCCCCTATCTAGAACTTTTGTGTAGAAAACACATTTCATTTTTTCCTCGCTTAGACTGTGAAAACAAAAACATGGCTTTAGTTTTAAAACTCTAGAAAAGACTTTGGAAAAATGGAAACTCTGCAGTCTCTGTGAGAAACTGGAGACATGGTGCAGCAAAGTAGTTTTTGTTAGATTGGAAATATTTTAAAGAACATTCTTATGCTTGTACTTTGTAGATAAGTTGTAAAACATCCAATGTTTTATATTTTGTTCATTCTCTTTTAGACTTTTAACATTCTTACTATGTGTGTGTGATGGAGAGAGAGAGAAAGAAAGACACACAGATAAGGGAAAGGGAGGGTGTGAGCTGGGCGCTGAAGCGGTGTCAAAAGGTCACCATCCACTGACTGGGCCTCAGAAGTAGAACTCAGTGGCTGACATCAGATCTCAGGGTTCTAACACGAGCTCTGATCGGCTCTAACCAAACAGAGCAAAAACTTAGATATTCTTACTTGTAATTAATCAGAGAACTTAGAGTTTTTAAAAACTATTAAATAAAAAAAAAAATCTGTGTCTGTGTGCGTGGAAACTAAGGATTTTTTGTTTTTGAGAAAAATACCTTGTGTAAACTTAGAACGATAAAGTGAGTTTTTGCATAATCGAAACTTTGGATCTGTAAGAAAACTGTTGCAGAAACCTTTTGGAATGCTGATTCTTAAGAAGAAAGTGTTGAAATATATCTGTTTTTAGAGAATAGAGGCAAATGGGGGATGGTTAGCATGGGGAAAAAAGGGAGGGGCGATGGAGAATGGGGAGGGGAAATGCATGGGAAGGTGGTCCCCATGGGGGAGGGGTGGGAAATGGGGGGGAAGGGCGGTTCCCTCGAGGGGTGGTTGGGAGGGTCCACAGGTGGGGTTTTTAGATATCCCTCACAGACAAAACATCATTCCAGCAGCGACATGAACGGAAAAGCGTGTCGATCTGGTCGGCGACTTCGTTTATTGCGTTTATCCAAGCATCGTACGGGATCACCAGCAGGACCCTGAACACTCCGCATTCCATATTTACGGTTTTGAGGAAGAATAAGTCAAATGGTGTCTTGTCATCAAATTTACGTATACACGCTCGGAAAATCCACTGACCGTTTGTTTCTTTTTTTCCTTCCCAGACTGCGCTGAAAACGAGTCCGGTGTCATATGGAAAGTTCAATTTTCTCTGCGGTAGTGAGTCATGCTCAATTTTCACCATTTTCTCTGGGCATGTTGAAGGATATTTCATCCGTTTGGCCTCGGTTGGTGAGTCTTCTTCTTCCTCTTCTTCTTCTTCTTCATTGTCACGAGGAACCACATCTCGGAGAATTGCCCAGTCGTTGTAACCGAGAACCCCTATTGACGAAAGATGCCCGAGTGGATCATCATCTTTGGTCTGGTTAAACCATAGTTCTCCTCGGTCATACTTGAAATAGTAATACCATGACTCATCCAGTCCGTATTCCGATAACGACCATTGCCGGTACAAAGGTTCTGTGGGTGGCGCTTGTCTCCTACGCAGTTGCATTTTAGTTTTCCCGTGAAAAGGCTCATCGATCGGAGTTTGACCGAACCGTAACCGAAACTCCTCCTCTATCCTCTGATTGGGAGAGAAACGCAATATGGGTGGGAAAGCGGGGGAAGAGTGTTGAGTCATGAGGGGTGGGTCACTATGCCAGGGTGATGAATCACTGTTTCTTAAGGGGTGGGTGGTTCCTGCAGGGAGATTCACGCCCCTGGAGGGGTGGGACATAGGCGGGTCTTTATATTCTGGGCGGGCTCCGCACATCAAAATTTTTTTGACATTTACTTTTTGGGGGTCAAGAGGTCACCGGTTTCGCACAATAGGAAGATCAAACAATAGGATGTCAAACAATAGAGGTCAAGCGGACAGGAAGATCAAAGGGTTTCAAACAATAGAGGTCAAGGGGGCGTGGATGGAGGTCAAAGGTCACCATCCATCAAATTTTGACATTTACTGGTTTAACTACTCTCTCATAAGATCTTCAAAAAATGTGAACTATCACTATAGGAAATCTAGGACTGCAGTTTCCATAGCAACAGCAACTTAACTCCAAACAGTCCATTTTGAAGCTTGACATTTGTCTTCACAGTTCACAGACAGGTCAGTTTAATCAGCATTAGTTTATTGATACTATGTTATCAGGACAGGAAGCTCAGCTAGAGGTGGTTAGCTAACACATTCTGAGCTGTGTGTGTGTGTGTGTGTGTGTCAACTTTGTCCTAATAATTGTTTTAATATTTTAGTCTAAGTCAGATTAGTTTCTTTCCCTTTCTTGTGTTTCTAGTTTTTTGTTTTGATTCGTGTTTGCTTTAACACGTGTTGCAGATTCACACAGAGGCTTTAACATTGACCATTTGTTTTCTTTGTCTTCCTTTTTACTCGATAATGTGTTACGCCAAAATGTTACTGGACAAGAACTATAAAAGAGAAGATTTTTAAACACTTAGATACAAACACGCTGGTCCAAAGGCAAACATGCATTTGTCTGAAGCAGGTCAGTGGAAATAAATGTTTTCTTTTCTTTTGAGTTATTATATTTATGTAGTAGTTTTGTTTAATTTGGCTCAAAATATGTCTCCTTTTTCAGCTGCTTTCCAGAATAAAGATGGGTTAGCGGTAAGTAAAACACATTAAACACTGAATGCCCAGCAGAGGGGAGTGCTGAAATTATAAGAAGATATTTTAGGGAAATTTGATAGACAATTAGTGCAAACAAGGATATTTTCCCATTGTTTACTTTCTGATCTACTGTGCATGGTGATGACTGATAAACTGCACTCCAATGAAGGTAAATATGTTGTGACATTATATCATTAAGATAGGACACCTTTATTTTAAATAGCATACGATATTATCATTTAAATTAATGTTATGCGATGGACTGGCGACCTGTCCAGGGTGTCCCCCGCCTCTCGCCCCTTGACCGCTGGAGATAGGCACCAGCTGCCCCGCGACCCTCTGTGGAGGACTAAGCGGCTACAGAAAATGGATGGATGGTATAATGTTATTGTGGGTGATATGACATGACACAGCCTTCATGCCTGGATCATGTAAAATAAAACCAAATGAACCAAATGTAATGACTAAAATGTAACCAAGGTTAGTCTTTTGTGAGGGATTTAGACCCACTCTTCTTTATAACTTTAATTCATTAAGCTTTGTAGGCCTCATTTTAAACACTTCAGATGATCTAACTGGGTATTTTAGAGAGTTGTTGGCCTCACATTTCACTTGAGAATTCTTTAGTTTAGAGCTCAAGTGTGTGACTTAATGAATGATACTTGCTGAAAAAATCAGCATCTGTCTGAAACATTTTCCAATTAAGAACCGTCTTTCTGAATGATGGGACTCCAAATGACTTGAAAGTGTCTTTACAACCCTTCATCTGGTGCAAAAACAATTCCCTCTTTAATATCTCCTCCTGAACATTGTGGTAACACACTGCTCTAGAGAGAACTACTGTACTGTATGTTGTGTGTGTGCTCTTACTCACTAATTTGCAATGGTTGATTTATTTTAAGTTTAAAAAAAATTTTTTTTGGCTTCGTTTTTGTTGAAAAACCCCAACAACAGCAGAGTTTTACTTTCACCTGCTGATCTTCCAGATTCACGGTGCAGTATTGATGTTTCATGTCAGTTTGAATTAGACTGTAGATTGTTGACTATGCAAATTCAAGTAAATTCCAAGGTGTTTAAACCTATAATGAAAGCAACTGCTGCAGATGAACTAACTGGTACTTACTCACAGTTTGCTTTATTTTTGCAGATTGTATTTAAAAAAAAATCTGACAATATTCTAACAGGTTAGAGCAGGTTTTATACGTCTCTCATCAAGTAGCTTTATGTACAGTACAATTATTGGATGAAAAATGTGTTTTGCCTTTGTGAACACGAAAAAGAATAATCATTTGCAAACATTGAGAGGTTCTTGAAATGTCTTTTGAAGCTTGATTTCCACTGCGACAACTTCAGTGCATCTTTGCCTTGTTGTCAATGCAATGTTGCCTTAATTATCATTTGTCTATCCTCAGAGGTGTAAAAGGGAGCTCAGGTCAAAGCTTAAGGAGATTGACAAAGATATTGCTAAACAGAGAGAGACCTTGAGGAAGCTTCAAACTGTGAACACTGAACTTGATAACCAGGAAGCCCAGACCCTGTGAGCACATGTCTAATACATTTACATGTTGAAAATGTATTTTGTATATTTGTAAGAAGTGTAATTCTGTGTCTGTTAACAGTTATGAAAAAACAGTGGAGTCCAACATGGAGAAAAGGGTTGAGATTGACAGGCTAACAGAGAAGAAGATGGCACTGGAACGGTAGCACCATGACCAATAATGATGATGATGATGATAATAATAATAATAATAATAATAATAATAATAATAATAATGTGTTTCTCAATCTGGTTGTTCTTTTTTGTAGTGACAGTGCCATGATGGAAAAGATCCTGAGTAAATATCAGGAGTACAGAGATTTTATGCTCAAGATTGTACCTCCATGGTGGCTGAAAGCTCAAGAAACAGCAACTTCCAAAACAAAAAATCCTCAGAATGAGCAAAACTCTGAGTCTGAAGAAGAGGCCATTAGCAAGGGTGAGAGTTTAAATCAATCAAAACATGACAAAACTGATAAAAGCCTAAAGAAATGTTGGTTCAACATTTGTCTGAACAAATCCTAATAGTTCTCTTGGAAACATGAGGACCCAGAAAACACAGTTCATTACTGTAAAAGTGCTATTACGTTCACACAGGTGTGGAGAACGGTTTGAAGTTGAGTCCAGATCGAGAGCTGCCTTCAGAGTCCATGATGCCGTCATCCCAAGACGACCCCCTGTGAGAAAACACATGCATTTATTAGCTAAATGTTCTTCCTTCATTTGAAACAGCTTGTTGATGCTGATGGAGACAACTGGGATATGTTCTAACCTCTACTTGTAGGTCAATGCATGTTGATTTTTATTCAATTAAATCTCCTCTGCATTTCAGAGTCGCGAGCGCTAACTTGTTTAGTGATGACGCTGAGGGCAAGGTTAGGTGTATAAAAATGATCTAAATGAGCTAAAGCATGCTATCATTGCTCTCAGTGTTTTTGTCAGCGTGCGTTGTCACTTCCTCTCTTTGTGCAGAAGTTACTGGAGAACTCTGATCCCTCGCAGGTACTGACTGCAATGTCGGACCTATTGAACGACAATGACTTTCTGCATCAAAACTCAACGATGGATCCAACTACGATGAAGGCCATCATGAAGCAAAGGCAAAACATGTGAGATTCTAAGGACCATTTTCTGTATGAATAACAGCAACAGACAGATTGATGTAAAAATACAAACTAAAAGACAGTCAGCAGATAATTTAAATGACAATAAAGGAAAACAGAATGCTAGACATTATGATGAACCCAACTAAATAAACCTTTTTTTGTCTGAGAAGGAAAGAGGATGAGGAGGAGCTAACACTGCAAGCAAATGAACTGAAGGCCAAAATTGAAGAAAGAAAGGAGACCGTCGAGTGGTGCAGAAAAAAGATCGAATCCAACCAACAAGATGATGTAAAGAGCTGCACAATCATACAGTATTTCACCCTGGGTTGTCTGTGTTAGCCCTTTAGACTTCCTTCTCTATCAACAATCTTTCTCACTACAGGGTCTGATGAAAGCTCTCGATAAGATGCTGACACATGTGTATTCCCTCTGCGGGAAAAAAAGTTCGACCAACCTCAGCATCACTGAGAAGATGAAGGCTATTGATGATCACATGTTTAAGCTGCTTGATCAAACTACGAAGATCCCTGCAGTACAGTTAAAGGAACTGCGGAAGAAAATGTACAACAAGAGGAAGAAAAGGTCTGTCTCACTGCTCGTAGAATGTTGTTACTTCCAGTTTATTTGTGTTAGTCTGAAAATGGAAACCAGTTGCTTTTAGATTCTGCGTAGACAGAATTGAAAATGTAAACGAATATGTTCATAAACATAGATTAGCTTAGTTGTGTAATTATAAGATTTTTGATGTCACAATCGAAAACATGATTTTTTTTCTGAATGTAATGTTTTTCCCACCCAGAGAACGAATAGAACGTCTCAGGCTGGCGGAGGAGAAACATCAAGAAAAGATGGAGATGTACATGAAACGAACAATGGAAAAGAGTCTGAAAACTGTGAGAAAAATGTAGAAAACATGTATTTTGGTGACTGTAATCTGAGTAAATCTTTTTTATTTTTTCCATTTTTAGACTGGAAGGAAGCTCATGCCAAGATCTAACCCTGACAAGAAGAAGGTTGAAGCTGTCAGTGAGCCTGCTGAGCCTGAAGAGGAGGACCTTTATGATTTCCTCATCTGACTTTCTGTAGAGATTAATAGCTTTCAATGAATAAAGTTCAGTTTATTATTTTAGACTTTTTTATTAAACGTGAACTCTGGCAAAATGCTACAATAAAAGAAATCAATTTCAGAATTATTTAAAAAGCTCTGCGTATTCTTTTCAGGTACAGTTTTATTTATTTTTGCATGCAGGTTCTTAACTGCCCCTCTGTGAGGTAATTGATGAACTAAAGGTTGTATTATTGTGGTTTACATCTGCTGCTCAGAGAGTAAACTCTGGCCCTGGATACTGATGAGTCAGAATGGTTTTAAAATGAAATGAGCTCAAACTCAGCTCAAACAAACTTTAGAAAGGTTTTTGACCCTATACTTTAAAAGCTGCACCTGCATCATCCCCAGCCTCAACAGACTCCATTCACAGGCTGTCTGACCATGTGGTTGTAATAAATATGTGAATAACTTTCAACTCTAAAGTAATTTCTTACCAAAAGAATATATCTGGGGGATGATATATGACTAATGCTATTTTTTCCACATATCTAGATGAACTGTACAAAATAAACTGAGACGGCTCCTGCAATTAAAGGCCTGAAATCTCCTTGAAATTTTGCAAATATCCCACCATCGTTATACCAGAGTTTTAAAATAAAGTCATTTTATGTTGAAAAATAACTGAGTTACAGCCTAGTTGATCAATAGCTGTGTACTGCAGCATGTAATTTAGCTCAATATCTGTCAAATTCAAAGGTCAGTTGTCTGGCATCTTGAATTGAGTCCAAAATGTGAGCGAATCAACTCTACCTTTAGAGGGTGGGTCACCAGATATGTTGCTAACACTACAGCCTTTTGTCGGAGGGCAATAATAAAAAGCTGAGGGACCACTCATGTAGAACAACCATGTAGAACTTTGGTTCTCTGTAAATACAAAAGTGCTTGGCCTTGCCGCTCTTGGCAGTGTTCATATTTGTGGACAGCACTGGCTCGGGTGACCTGTCAGCCTGACTCGACTTCTCTGTTTGTTCAGCAACTTCATACAGCTGAAAACAAACCGCAAGGGCAAAAGCACAGCAGAAACCAAAAACAGCAGCAAGATAAGAATAAGAGGATATTTACAGATTTAAATAATACATAAAAAATAATCTAGATTTTGTTTTTGTATCAGAGAAGAGCAAGATGAAACCTCTAAGCAGCAGTATCTGACATCTCAACTCCTTCCTATTTTTATCTCAGAGGAAGGAGAAGAAGCTAAATTTCTGAAGCTTCCATTCAGCCTGAATGTGATGATTTTTATTCTTTTTTTGCAGCGTTTTCAAACCCTGACTCATATTTCCCAGACTGCAGGTCTACCTCTCACTTTTAATATAACTGTGTGACTATGACACACAATGTGATACCACCACTTCCTGTGCCAAGTACAGAGTGTGCCACTGGTGGGGGTGGCGGGGTGTGTGTGTGTGAATGGGGTGTAGATGAAGGAAACCATCTTGTCCCAAAATCCATGCTGGTTAGGTCAAAATGACGATTAATTGTTGTTGTTGAACTAAATATAAAGAACACCACCATGTGAAAGCTATAAATGAACTCAGGGAAAGCAGTAATGTGTTAGCATAGCTGCACAAAGGGCCACCAAAAACATGCTTCCCTTCAATCCAACCACTTTGCCCATTCCATATAAGCTAATTGGTGGGATGTCCATTTTTTGGGAGTATGAGGAGAAACCAGAAGAAGACAGCAGGAGGCGGTGGTAATCCTGGAGCATCAGATCATTCAGAAGAACAGTCACAGATATGATCTTCATTTTTTGATTCCAAAGTATAAAAACACTGGATTTTAACATTTTAAAAGTAGACATAAGCAAGCTACATATTTCTACAAACTTGTTCTTCTATTCAGGGCTAAAAGAAGTTAATATAGGAGCAGGGCCACGCCTGTTTCTGATATTGCTGGAAAAACTTTTTTCTGGTGCGTAAAATCCTGTTTCTGATGTTTTTATTCAGAACAGATGAAGCTTTACATGCAGATGTTAACTCAAAGTTCTGATCACACAGCGTAGCTCTGACACACCTAAGACAGTCTGCTCATGCAGTTTGAGGGTCAGTACCGAGGCCTTACTAATTCTAAAATGCCATCCCAACTGTCAAATGACATGCAAACACTAGATTGTTTATTGCGATCTGTGTTCACTTTAGCAATCTTTACATAATTATATATTTTTTAAATTAATACTTTCCAATAAATCCTAAAATATCCAGAGTGAAGTTTTAAAAGACTGCAATAACAGATTTATGTCAGCAGGTGGCAGAGTTGAGCTGTTCAGTGGTGATTAAAATTGAGTATAAAAAAAAACTAAAGCAAATTTTAGTCTACAATAAAAATGCCTAATATTAGGCCTACTTGGGATAAGAATCAAATATGTTGAGGTGTCTTTTTTGCATCCTTTGCCCCCTGTCGGTATTCTGATTCTGATATTCAGTCACATGAACAAAACATGAATACAGTACTATAGAAAGCTCTACAGAAGGCCTGGGTGCTATTATGGTAATAACGTGTACAGCTGTTGATTAAAAATAGCAACGGTATCGTTTCAATATCGTCATGAAAACAAGTGCATGGTCAGGGCTGACTGCCGGTGAGCTGATGGTAACTCTGGGCCGGTCTGGGGCGCTCGTGCAGCCTGCTATCCGAGCAGCTCATTTTAATCAGCACTTCCTTGTTGCAGTGTGAGCTCGTATGGCCATGGGTGTGTTCTGCTTAGGGCTTCAGTCATCAGCGGGATCTCGCCCCTCCCCTGTTTTAATCACCACTTCCTTGTTGTGGTGCAAGCTCGTATAACCGCGTGTGTGTTTGTGCGCTTACAGCGTTTCCCTCAACAGCAGTAGCCGTCCAAATCAACCATCAGCTGTAAGTGCTAATGGTGGGAACCATGACCGAAAACTCCTCGTCTTGCCTCACCTTCCTCTGCTTATCCGGGCTCGGGTTGCAGGGGCAGCATCCCAAGTAGGGCATCCCAGGCCATCCTCTCCCTGGCCAAGTCCGCCAGCTCCTCAGGCATTCCCTGGCCAACCTGGAGATGTATTTCCTCCAGCTTGTCCTAGATCGACCCAGGGACTTATGGTTCAGCGTCCGCATCACTGCAGATGCTGCCCCAATCCGCCTGTCGATCTTCCGCTCCCTCCTTCCCTCACTCATGAACAAGACCCCGAGATACTTAAACTCCTCCACTTGGGGTAAGACCACTCTCTCGACCCAAAGTTGGCAAGCCACCCTTTTCTGGTCGAGAACCATGGTCTCAGATTTAGAGGTGCTGATCCTCATCCCAGGTGCTTCAAACACATGAAGCTAGGAGAACCACCTAATCCGCAAAAAGGAGAGACGAGATCCTCCTGCCACCAAACTCTCGACACCCTCCACACCATGGCTGCACCTAGAATTCCTCTCCATAAATACCAGTATTATGAACAGAACCGGTGACAAAGGGCAGCCCTGGTGGGGTCCAACCCTCACAGAGAACAGGTCCAACTTACTGTCGGCTCCTCTGGTACAGGGACTAAATGGCCCTTAACAAAAGACCATCCACCCCATACACCTGGAGTGCCCCCCACAGGGTGATCCTGGGGACACGGTCATAGCTCTGCCGAAGGTGGGAGTTGAAGACTATCTCAACAGGTTCTTTTGCCAGACATTCCCAGCAGACCCATGCTATGTGTTTGGGTCTGCTAGGTCTGCGCGGCATCTTCCCCTGCTATCTGATCCAACTCACCACCAGGTGGTGATCAGTTGAAAGCCCCGCTCCTCTCTTCACTCAAGTGTCCAAAACATACAGTCTCAGGTCAGACGATACGACTATAAAGTCAGTCATCGACCTGTGACCTAGACTGCCCTGGTACCAGGTGTACCGGTGGGCATCCTTATGTTTGAACATGGTGTTCGTTATGGCCAAACTGTAACTTGCACAGAAGTCCAATAACAGAACACCACTTGGGTTCTGAGTGGGTGGGCCGTTCCTCCCAATCACCCCCCTCCAGGTCAAACTGCTGTTGCCCACGTGAGTGTTGAACTCCCCCAGCAGGACAATGGAGTCCCTGGTTGGAGCACCATCTAGCACTCTTCCCAGGGACTCCAAAAAGGGCGGGTACCCTGAACTGCTTTTTGGTGCAGAAGCACAAACAACAGTCAGGGCCCATGACTGAAAATGCCCAGGCCGAATTATGGTCCCAGTCCAACTCTGGTCACGGTAATACCATACACCGTGGAAAAACGTGGAGGAAGTTTGACGTATCAAAATTTGGATACCACCCAAGCCCACTCTACAGAGAGCTAAAACAGAGAAAAGCTGCTACAGAAGCTCAGGTTTCCAAACAGAGACTGTACACATGAAAAAGGTTTTGGAAAAGGAACCATTTGCAAAAACATCACTGGACACTAGCGGTGTGCCCTTGTTCACCACAACAAGATGCATGTGGATTTAATGTGTGCCGTTCAGAAGGCAAGACACAGTAAAAGCACGTTTGTTAAACAAAATTTGATGTAAACTTTTTAAAAGTAAATTTTTAAAAGATTGTTATGTGATTGTTAGGAGTTTAACTTAAAATACAAATCTGTTTAATTTCACAGCCCTAAACTGGTCTGTAGATCATCTGTTAAACTTTTATTCTAAAAAAAAAAAAAAAAAATCCACATTTTTTTCTATAAAAGATCTGTAAACATTTTACAGAAATATTCCATTTGACATTGTGCACTGTAGATGAAAAAGAACAATAATTAAAACTGAACACTGAGCTTTAATCTCTAAATAACTTGACATGTTTCTGAAAATAGATCAGATTGAGTCTCTCTTTTTCATCTCTTTTTTTGTGTTAAAACTGTTATATTTGGACTCAGACGTACTTAGGATCAATAAATGTGAAACTCTAAAACTTGAGGTTTGTTTTTTGAATTCACATCGAGTAGAGGCAACAATGAAACACACCATTGCTTGTGATCAGATCACTAGACCTCACAACATTTCTTCAAAAATCAACACAATGCTCTTGGAAGTAAAAGTAAATTATTCATATTAAAGAACTGGCATTTATAGATTATATTAGGGGTTCATAAACTTTTTATCATTGGGCCCATGAAAAAAAAGCTGCAGATTCCTGACCCTGACTATTGCTGGCTGAAGCTCAAAAATACTATGAATGCATTATACAGTATACCGTATTATTACCGTATTATTAATGAGAACATTTTCAAATACTTTATTGTTTTTATATTCAGTTTATGACTACATTTGTTTATTTTTGTGACAGCTGAGTGTAAATACGTTGCAAGTAATGTTTAAAGTTAATTTAGTGTTTCCTGACATACAAACAAACCCAACTTTATAGGAACTATTGGCAACAATTAAATAATGTCTCTATTCCTAACAATACTTCTAATCTAGAAGCAAAAAAAAAAAAAAAAACAAAAAAAAAAAAAACACCCGTGTTCAAATTCCACACTAAGTCTATTACACCTTTACTGTAATTTACAGTAAAGATTCAATTTTCAAGTCATTAAAGAGCTCCAAACACACACATGACATTTTTCAAACATGTGCATACCATCCTGTAAAATGAGACACTAAAACTAGGTTGGTGACAGAATTTAAAATGTGTTTTGAGCTGCCAGGTGGTGGAGAGCACAACACCAGGGTGTGGGTGGCATGCTGCCATGCTGCCATGTGTGTGCATGCTAACCTGGAGTCAGACTGGTGGAAAATGAGAGTTAAAAAAAAATCTTGATTTGCATTTTTAACAGATATTGTTCTTGTGACTTGTATTATGTCTACACAACCAGGTGGAAAAGAAACTTTCATCCAACCTGTCAATGTTTGATGAGTCTGCGGTGCAGTCGCTCAGTCATGATTAGACCATGACTGAGCTGAGTGGGCTTAGAAGATGTTACCTTCATTAAGCATAATCAGATTAATTAAAGAAGACCGTGATAACATTAACGTGGGACTAAACCACTAAATCGCTTTAAGTACGGTAAATGATGTCATGCATTCAAGTGCATGACTGTGCACTTTTCCAAACTGCTGTGACAGAGATAAATGTTCATAAGAAACAGAGTTTATAGCAGAATGCAGCCTATAAGATAAAGAATGCTCAGTTTAAAAACAAATGGTGAAATATTTATGAGGACCTACATGGTGAGAAAAGAGTAAAAGCACTGATTTGTGACAGGCTAAGCCTCACAGCCAAGACTCGGGGAGAATCTGTGCCCAAGTAATTGTGTGTTTGTGTATAAATGCTATTTTTGCAGTTCTTTTCCTCTGGGTCGGACACCAGCCTCAGGCCAATATGATGCATTCAGCTATGCAAGGTATAACCCATTAAAACTGCCGCGTGAGGACATGCAAACTCACAAAGAAGTTTATGTGTCATTTTTGTTCTTATAATAGCTATTTGCATCTGATTTGTTACTTGGTTTTAAACACATGTGGACATCTTCACTAATATGAACAACAGTATCCTCTTGGTGCCTGCTCCAGGCTTGAGCTTTTTATTTACTTATTTATTATTATTATTATTATTATTATTATTATTATTATTATTATTATTATTATTTTTAGCTCTGCCAGATGGGATGCTCAACTTGCACACAATTCACATAATCACAAACACGCACGTATACACACATGGAGATACCAGATGTGCTTCTTTTCTCCCATGCATCAGACCATTGGAGGTCATGGTCAACTGTAGCTCAGAGAGAAAAAAGGAAAACAAACAACAAAAATACCACTTTCTCACTTTTGTCTCACTCTTTTTCATACACACACACACATCATGCCCCATCATTCACTGTGTTATCACCGTTTCCATCCGTCCAACTTTCGATCCCAGATTTGGAGCAGACAGCAGGTGGTTTTAAACCCTAAACCAGACACAGTCACGTCACAGTTCCCGAAAGGCTCAAGCATGCCATGCTAATGGGTCCCCAGTGAGTGGTGCTGGGGTGAGACTGGTTATGTTCTAATATAGAGCTCAGTCTGAAGGAGAACATTTCAGGAGGGAGGCATAAAGCAGGAGCGAAGGAGAGAAAAACAGAATGTAAAGAGACAGTTGTGACATAATTGAGAACGGGAGGAGCTCTTAGTGGGATAACATAGACAGGAGTGTTTTAATCAAGCTCTTCACGTGGCCTGACATGCCGACATCCTCAAGTGACGTGTTGCTGATGCCAAAGCTTTAGCTGCACCCAGCTGATGTGGCCTTAATCCCACCTCCTCCCATCCCTCCCAGGGTCTATTTACCATTTATGTCCATTAGCCTTATTGCAAAAACAGCCTCTGAACAGAAACTGAAATCCACAGCTTTCTTTGCAAATGTGCTTGTTGATTATATGGGCAGTTTCTTCATAACTTTTGTTAATGCAATCCAATCTGCAGCAAAATAATGTGACGTTAGAATATTTTTTATAGCGTCTTTACTTAAAAAGCTTTGCAGAAGTGACATGCTGATAATGCTGAAGTTAGCATTGCATGGCAGCTGTGGGCACTTCATTTAAATCCTTTATTCCTATAGAGGAATAATGATGCATGACATCTTTAAAAGATTTCAGCAATTAGTTGCACTTTCAGACCAGACGACACTTTGTTTCTCAGGATGAATTCATAAACAATGTCATGCACAGTCTCAGACAAGTATAGGAACACAGAAGACACAGTGAGCAGATTATATGCATTTCTGTTGAAAATCAAAGCTCCACACTGACTCTGCATGTTCCAGTTCATTTCAAAGCCAAATAATTAAAAGCTTTTTAAAAGTTTCCACCAGCAGGTCAAGTGTGTTTATACAAACATTTGGACACATTAGAATGCAGACAAGGTAAATGTAGAAAACATATTTCTGATTTATTGGATGTTTTATGGTATGATTTAATAAATGTACAGGTTTAATAAATGTACAAGCGTTGCAATAAAAACCAACAATCTCAGAGGAAACTGTTTCATACATAGTTATTTTGGATGGAAATACAGTATTATATGCTACTATTTAGACATTTTGTTTACAAATACATATAGGATACTATAACTCCCATTTATATGAGCAGTAACATAAATACTATAGCTTAGTTAAGTCACACACACACGCACGCACGCACGCACGCACGCACGCACACACACACACACACCATAGAATTGAGTTGAAACTCATAACATTTTTATCTTTTTATGACTAATATTTATTTTTTCTAAGAATTACAATGAAAATAAACTGCTACAGAATTATTTTAATTATTTTATTAAGTTGATTTGATTTCTGGAGATGGTCCATATATCCATTTAGCCTTTACCTGAGGAAAACGCTCTTTATTTTTTTCTGCAATACAGAATTTGTAAGCAACAAGTTTTATCTCCAGAGTTCTGATTTAAAAATATTCTGATTAAAAGTTATTTGTGAACCAAATTTAAAACATATCCTTTCATATACTAATAGTGTTTGCCGATACATAAACCTCTCTTTTATGGAGGAATGCTGATCTTTAATTTGTCTTTTATTTTTTTGTATTTTTGATGTTTGTTCTAAACAATGAATGACTAATTCAAGTTTGAAATGTTTTAAATTTAACTTTGGATTCCCAGATAATAAAACTCGTAAAGGATTTGTTTAAATAATTTGCAGTGTAGTAGCACGGAAGCCAAGGGTTTAGTAAGAAGACAAAGTGACTGTAACAGATTTTATTATATTCTTGGTTTGAGAGGTGTCTGTAGTTATTTGGTGATTTACTGACAGTAAGTCTGAGGGTTTTTAATATTCTGTTAGAAGAAAATACTTTCATCCCACATTTATCACAAACAAACTAATAATCAAATGAATCACTAAACTGATATCAGGAAGACAGATTATAGGTCTGATCTCATGTCCGCAAAACACATCATCATTCAAAATTCAAAATGTGGAAAAACACTCATTTATAATCACAAGCAGAGATGGAGACTGATGCATTTAACCCAAGCTAATACCAGGAAGCAGCCCACGATGACCACATCTTCTGCAGGTCACTGAACAGCGCCACTGGTTCATTTAAAATAGCTTGATTATTTACATATTATCATTTACATTTTCATGCTTCTGCAGGTGGAAACTTGTGAATATGAATTTCCAGACTTCCAGTTAAGAGTTTCACCATGATGTCATCTAAATCACTACCATCTTCTCTGTATTTAAGTTTTAGGACCTGAACAATCAGTTTGGCCATATTCGTCTATAATACTAGTCCAGTTTTGTTGAGCTTATATCTTCTTGAATCAGCTGTGGATGAGACCAATCTGCTTCAGGTTTACAGAGGTTTAATTCCAGCTTGGGCCTCCAGTCCTACAACACCCCACATTGATCCACGTGCTGTTAAATATCATGTTATTAACTCATGTCAATCAGGTCATTCCCAAAGCTCGGAGGCAACACAGTGCAATGGATTATTGTAATGCTTTTAGACAAATGGAACTCAAATCTATTATACATTATTGAATCAAAAATACCAGAAAAAGCATTCACCGCCTCAAGGAAACTTCAATTTGATCACTATTATCTTATAAAAACTAATATTACTCATATATATATAAACTTGTGGAATTCACACCTTTCTGTCTGAGCTCATCAGGTTCTCCAGATAATATAGGACTTGTATTGCTACCCTTAAGAGGACAATGATGAATAGAGGTCAAAACTACATCTGGTTTAGTAAACATAAAAAAGAGATATATGTTAGTAATGTGTGTGGCTCAGAACACGGTGTCAGGCCCAGCTGACCTGTATGTGTGTGTGAGAACAGAACAATATCTAAGCAGTTTAGGGTCACAAAATAATATCAGGCCTAGTCAAACTAAGGAGCAGCTGAGAGCTTTACAGCTGAACATGAAAAAAGTATTTTTAATGAAAAAAACAGAGGAGAGACTTCAGCATCCTGAATAAACATAATCAGTGAGTCAAATGGGACACAGCTGAAATATTAAATAATGGTTAACATATTTATTTATATGAAATATAGTGTGAAGTGTAAAGAGCGTTTACTAGACCATATGGTCTATTACTTTCCTCTCATCTCAAACACTTATGTGAGGGACTTTATTTTGAAAAACTAGAGGAAAATGTTTGATTTACTGGCAGATTTCATTCACTTAGAGAACGCATTGCAACTGAAATGTGTTCAGTTGCGCTTTTGTTAACATTTCTTAAAATTAATACAATTGTGGATATTTATCTATTTATTATTGACATACTTTCAAGGTTAAATGTGGATGCATTTAAAATAAATTAAATAAAACATTGAATAAAAAAATGGAAAAGATAGAACAAGGGAAGAATATAATGGAATAAAAAATAATGTTGATTTATTAGGGCTATAGAAAAAATACAAAAAATGGTGCAAAATTAAAGACCTTTCCTAAGTTGCTAAGAACAACTCATCTACATTTATAATAACTAGAAAGGAAAGGAATGGGGTAGTTTGAAACAAAGGTAAAACGTGCTCCCTCTAGTGGCTGGTTCCAGAATAGGTTTTAAACTCCACCCCCTTCACGTAAACACATTTTCCTGATCGAAAAGACAAAAATACCCCTCAGACTATTTTCCAGTTGAATTTTGTTGATTAACTGTTCTTCTCTGCTGCTGCATGTTCAAATAAAAGGATTGAAATGCTTTTAGCTGTAATTAGTTATTTGATGCTTAACAAACATGAAGATGTGCAGGTGGGCGGGGCTTTTAGCCTCATCTCTAAATTCAACACAGCAGCACCTGTAAACATCACTTTGTTACAACAGAATTAGCCACAGAAGTCCATCTTTATACATGTTGATGGATTAACTCGCCAATCCTGTCCCAGGAAAAAGGAATATTTACAGATTTC
Source organism: Callopanchax toddi (assembly GCA_006937965.1). NCBI lineage: Eukaryota > Metazoa > Chordata > Actinopteri > Cyprinodontiformes > Nothobranchiidae > Callopanchax > Callopanchax toddi. Next base: position 1,050,362 of record SSNR01000047.1, on the reverse strand, counting down.
AGTAGGAAAAGTGTTCATCCCTCCAATTTGTTCATCTTAATCTGATGCTTAAAAATACAGTAACTCACATTTTAGACATCATGTCTATAAAACATTTACATCAGATTAATATGATATTCCCCTCCAAATGTAATATATTTGACATAAATTTCTTTCTTTTTTACTGAATCACTGTTGGAGCAAAGTGTCATAGCTGAAGAAAACAACAGCAAGAAAAAAAAACTTGTCTGATGCCCAGCGCTGAACCATCTCCTCCCAACAATCCAATCAAAATGAGCAGCTTATATCTGTCTGAGGTTCATTCTATTAATCTTGTCACATGGATTCAGAGAGCACAGATACTGTAGGCAGACATGAGGCTCAGGACGGATGACCAGATGGCCTCGCAGATTGGACAGAGAAACACGGAGCAGTCACCCGATATAAAGAGGGAGAAAGACAGGCATTTATCACACCAACTTAGAGAGGAAGAGCGAGCGAGGAAGAGGTCAGAATAGAAAACAAAGAAGCACTCGCAGGAGTGAGATATCGAGAAAAAATTCACAAAGGAAAGCAGCAAAATGACAGGTTGTGGCTCCCGCTGTCATCGGCTCTCTGATGTTAAATTGTAGAGCTTTCCTATACGGCTTCCCGGCATTACATGGAGCAAAGACTCAGCTCCCTGTTGAATTATGCATTCAGGTGGGTGAGGTGGAGGGGGGAGCCTGGCATCAAAACAACTGCAGGAACATGGGGATCTGTTAAAAAGAGAGGGGTGGGGGGGTGGGGGGGTGGATGCAGTTATCTGGTAGATGATATCAGGGAATGTGTGGGAGAAAGGTGGTTTTATGGTCTATGTGATGTTTGATAACATTCAAAACTTGAATCTTAATATAAAATAGAACTTGTTTTGGCTGTGTGGCTTTACTGGTAACAATAACAAGTAAAATCAGCCACATTCATAAAAGAGTACGGTGGGAACGGCGTTTCTTAGAAATAAATTAAGTGGAATAAAATAACCTTCACTGGAGAACTTCATAAAGGCTTTTGAATTAATTACCATGTAAAATTAGAATGGATGAATGTTAGCATGCTCGCGTAATTTGCAAGACTGGAGCGATCTTTTGGAAGGAAGGGTAAAAATGTAATGTCACCGATGAGAAAACCTGTAGCTTTATTTGTAGAAAAACTACTTTTCCTGAAAATTTTTAATAATTACAAATGTGAAAATGTAAAATGCTTCTTTCCTGCAAAAACCTTCTGAAGAAATGTGTTGAAATCCTAAAACTTACTTTCAAAAAGTTGCTATTTTCATATTTTTCCTGAGACAGGATCATACAGGAGAAAAAGAAGCATACTGTGTAACTTTAATTAGGTCACATCATGCTGATATTTAAACGAGCCAGGAGGTTATTAAAATAGAGTCCACATGTTAATAAATGAGGAAGTTATAAAAGGCACATTTACCCATTTCATCTTTAACCAAATGAGCATTTTTAATAATGAAAAAGGGGAGAGGAACAGAAGATATTTGAATTTTCTCTCATGCAGAGTCACATCATGGCAGAAGAGTGGAAAAAACTGGCTGAACTATTTGATCTATTTCCAGTTTGGCTCTAAACGTTATCATATATAGATCTAAAAAGGGTTATCGGGGCAAAATGACCATAATGTAAATTATGCTGCCTTTAATCAAATTACACAGAGCAACGTTTTCAACATAATTTACCTGTGAGTCTGAAAAAGCAGTTTATAGTAAAATGCACATTGACACCAACAGTTTACAAAAACTGAGCATTCTAATGTGTGCAAAACTGAATAACTGTAAATTAAGACCAAAGAAGTATCTCACTCATCAAAAAATGACCTGTATTAAAACTTTATTTATTTTATACATTTTTCTTGTACTTGGAAAACGTATATAACACCTGGCAATAGTTAATATAAATATAAAATTTACTATCCCAACAAACTGAATCAAATATGCTAATAAAATCTAACAAGGGCATTTTATTTAATGGCTGTTTTGTTTCAGCAGTGTTAGAATATATGTACCGTAATTTTTTTCCCCTTCCATGTAATTTTTCTTTAATCAGTGCCAAAAATGCAGCAATTTAAAACTTAAAATCAAACAAGTTGAAAGCGTTAAGCTTTGAGTTTGCTGCTGAATCTTGCAGCGAGGCCTTTAGTCCATTGGCAAGGAGTTTGATGCAAAATAGGAAGAGTTTTCAGAAATACACATGAACACTTCTAGAGCAGAGAAAGCTCCTGGTTTGTATGCAATGTGGTGCTGATGGTTTCAATATTCTGAATGCTTAAAAAAGAAAACATTTAGTGTGTTTGTGTGTGTGAATGTGTGTGTGTGAGCAGCATGAGGTGGAGAATTCAGGCTCCATTTTTAAACTGACTAGCTACTTTAGGTTTACTGCTGTGTCTGTTGGCTGCCTGAGTCTAAAGTCACCAAACAGAACTTTGACTGCTGCAACATTCACTCTGAGGAGTGTGTGATGTGCTGTTCTTCTGCTTTGTGATGCACAAAACCGTTTTTTTGTGCGTAGCATGCTGTACGCATCAGCTTTGCTGCTTTTGGAGTGCAAGCCCTTTAAAGAGAAACTAAAATTAGAGCCATAAAAAGTTCTCACAGATCTATTCTGAAAAAACTAAACTCAAAGTAATGTTTGCTGGGGTTTGATCCATTTGTCTGATGGTGTTTCAGCTGAGAAACATGTTTAATTTAATGGATAAGAATACAAGAAAATCTGCTCAGTTAGCTACCATGCACACACAACCAGAACAGGTGCAACAACACAAGACAGTGGGAAGAGGACTTTACTGTTGCACCCTATCACCACCCAGCAAGGAGTGTGTTGGTGCAAAAATAAAGCCAAACCTGTGTTTAAACCACAGGAAACGACTGTATATCTAGTATCATATGTGGTTTGAGTATGAGGTCAAAGACCTGATTCAAAAATTAACACTGCAGTTTTCATAGCTGCCTGATGGATGGATGAGTAGACGAAAGGAGAGAGAGAGAATGAGACAGAAATGAAAAGGCAGAAGCTTTAAAAGCTTTAGAAGGGATTTGTATCGAGTAAGCCACACACAGGATTAAACCATGCTAATGCAATGCCTACACAAAGTGGACACACACATGCACACACACAGAGGTGGTGGTATGTGTGCAAAATGACAGAAATAACACCACATGCAGAACTGTAGGATGGAGATATGTTAAAACGTTACAGAGATTTAAAGGAAGTCAGCTTTATTGGTATTTAGGTATTTAGGATGCATAAATAATCTTCTATTTTGAGGGTCTGTAAATTCCCCCCAAAAAGACTCAAACAATTTTGTCATCAGCAGACATATAAATGTGCTGTTTCCCACAAAAAACAATTAAAAAACACAAAAGAAGCAACTAAACTGCACTAGAACAGCACCCGGTAACTTCTATAAAAATAGTGCAATGCTTCCTAAAAGTACTTTATCAGCACTTCAGTTCCTCTGACACATTTAGCCTGACCACTGGCTCACGAGAGGTGAAATCCTGTGCAGGAATACAGCCCCATGGCTCTGACCTGCTGCACTCCGCTGTGAGACATACATCTTTCCATCAGGTGCTTTACAATCTAATCTGCTTTAGTTTACAACAAGAGGGGGAAATGGCCACGCAGCAGGATGTAAAGTCTAATTTACTAGATGGGAAAAGCAACACTGTGACTTGCAGAAAAAAAGAGAGAGAATTGATTCTGGGTTGAAGAAAACAACATGTCTGTCTGACATTTAGTATTGAATCATTTTCAAGTCGGGGAAAAAAACGAAGCAAATGTGCAATAAACAGCATCAATAGAGAAACTCCCAGTGGTCACGAGGTTGTAGAGAGTTTCGTTAGGAGAGCTATGCAATGAATCTGCCTCAGATTAGCACTATAAATACAGCACTGGAAGGTTTTATATAAGCTATGTTGGAGTAAAAAATAAATTAAAATGTCAGTGTTTCAGGCAATAATCATTCATTTATATGATTTACTGAAGAATAACTAACATGCTGCCAATGCAAATAAGTCCAATCTTCCACAATCAGTCAGGATTTTACCTCAGATGAAAGAAAAGTCAAAAATCTGATTTATTCTCAGTTATGGGATACTGTTTATTTGCTAGCATTCAATGAGAAAGTATTCAGATTTTTCTAGGAAGTAAATGGATATCAACAGGACCCCAGAAAATAGATTTAGTGTTCGATCAGAGGGTTCGTGTTCTCCGGTGATTTTCCATGTGTAGTCCTTCCCTGCAGTGAGGTTTAATTTTACATAACATCAATTCCATCTATTGAATGGGTCAGCATGTGTTTAAAACATTTATTAAAGCTTTTTTCTCAAGAGCGTGAAAGAAAAAAAAACTTTAAAGCTTTTCACCTTTGCTTTAAGTAAGGCTTGATGAATGGATTTCTGTGCATTTAAAGCATCTCGGTGGAGCAAAAGAAGAAAATTATGAATGCAGCCGCTTTGAAAAGAATATTGATTTCTTTCGAGTTCACACTGTTTGAAGTGGGTTTCCATAGAAAGATTAATATCCTCCTGCTTTAGGTAGAACAAACATAGTACCAGAATGATGCGCTAGCGGCGCCGAGTGGGACCAGATGCCATCATAATAAAAAATAATTATTACATAAATGTCATATTGGTTCATAAAAACACTGTTTTATAATGTTGTTATTAATGCTGCATTATTGGATTATTATTTACATTTAATTTAAAGGTTTTATCCTATGAAAATGAGAACAAACCCACTTCGTTTAGGTACAAAAACGCCAAAAAGGAACCATTATCATATAAGAACCAATACACATATATTTTTGGACTATTATAATTTGTTTTTCATCTGACATGCATTCTGCTCCTGCATTTCCACATATCTGTAGCAACATGAGTGACGGTTTCCTCCTATAGATTGTATTTGAGATGAAATCTGTGTTTCGCATGAAATTAATCCAGAGTGAAAATTCTGAGTTGAGTGTCACACCTCGGGGAAGCCCCACGGAGCGAAGACACTCATCAAGCTGAGGACCGCGGCCATGTTCCATCAGCGCTCAGCGCTCGCAGGCGACGCTGAGCGAGCGTCCGCATGACAAAACATGCTCCTTCATCCATGCAGCAACACAACACTAGTGGACGTACTGTACTCGTGTTATTTTCAAATGGTTTATCATCAAGCGTGCTGACAATTCTATTCTGGTCTGTTCGTGGCCTCGACAAACACAAGCCCCCAGAGATTTATTAGGCTGTATAAAAGGACGGCTAGTTCAGCCTCTGACGGCTTCATGCTTCTTTTTTCTGTCTGACAGCCGCACTCGGTCTATCTGCCTTCAGGATTTATCCTTGTTCATAGCAGACAAGGTCAAGGCATGCAGCCTTTCTGTGGCTTGTCAGCTAATTCTCCTGGTGGCTCAGTCGCCTCCATAAATCCAACAACATGAACATGGCCAACGCAACATTAACAATGGCTCTCTAATTCTGACAGAGGATGCAGAGGAGTACTGGAAATAAAGACGGTAAATCAATGTCCTGAGGGTTGGACATAGGCAGAAGTAGAGTACCTTATCAACGGGGATGAAGAGATAGTTGGTGAGGTCACAGAAGAGCAGGTCGAAGAAGGAAAAATCCTGTAAAACAAAGGAAGTATTTTAGAACTGCTGCAACAACAACATGATTACAGCTGACTTGATCTCAAGTTGGTCTAAAGTGAGAGTTCAGATCATTTGATGAGGGTTTCTACTGAAACATGAGCAATTAATATTAAACATGAGAGAACAACATCAGTTTGGAGAAACAAAAATGAGTTCTGACCAGACTGATGTGCTAATAGCAACTCTGAGTGGAACCAATAACTAATAGTGTGGATAATGTAAGTAAGTAAGTAAGTAAAGTTTATTTCTATAGCACCTTTCACAGAAAAAATCACAAAGTGCTTCACAGAAAACAGAATCAAACATGATAAAACAAATAAAATCAATAAAACAAACAAAATATCATTACAAATCAAAATCATTAAACAACAACAAGAGAACACAAAAGAGTTATTTAAAAGCAGTTTTGAATAATTGGGTCTTCAGCTGCTTTTTAAAGAAGTCCAGACTGTCTATACAGCGTAAAACTAAAGGAAGGTCATTCCAAAGTCGCGGTGCAACAGACTGGAAGGAGCGATCACCTCGACTTTTAAATCTGGTCCTTGGAACTGTTGGGAGATTCTGGTCTGTGGACCTGAGGACTCGGGTTGGAGCGTACGGCTTTATCAGTTCAGTAACATAAAGAGGAGCTTGACCATGTAGGGCCCTGAAAGTTAGAGTCAGGATTTTAAAATGAACTCTACATTTAACAGGTAACCAGTGCAGAGACCTCAGAATAGGAGTGATGTGATCTTTTCTGTTTGCTCCAGTGAGGAGCCTCGCTGCAGAGTTCTGGACCAGCTGAAGGCCATAAAGGGCTTTTTGAAACTTTTGAAACTTAAATGACCAATCTGTTGACTGATCAGAGGGACCATCCTATCAGGGGCAACAATCAGACATTCATTCTTTTCAGGGTTTAACTGAAGGAAGTTCTTTTCTAACCAGTTAGTAATGGCTGACAGACACTCCAGTAGTTCAGACAGTTTGTAGAACTCTGAGTCCTTGAAGGAGCAGTACAGCTGAATGTCATCTGCATAAAGGTGGTAGGAGACATTGTGACATCTACTAATGATCTGTCCAAGAGGATGGAGATAGAGTAAAAACAGGAGTGGACCCAGAACAGAGCCTTGGGGTACCCCACAGAATAGATACCAATAATTTATTATTGGTATCTTATTATTGGTATTATTGGTATTGATTATATAGGTGTTAATTTATTAATACCAGTTAATAAACTCTACACAGCTGTAAGTCTTACATTGCACAGTTATCTACAGAGAATGATGTGCTTATTGTGGCATTACCAGTGGAGCTAGGTGTCTGTAGCACTTCTAGAAAATGGTCAGAATATCATAGTATTCCTGTCAGAAAAATTATGTAATGGCAAAAAAACATCAGTGTAAAGTAGGAGTGTCTAAATGTTTTGCTATGTCAGCTAAAATCATCAAGTTGGACATACATACTAGAGGGCCACCAAAAGTAGATTTTTTTTCAATAAAAACCTAATTTTATTGTAAGTTTTTCCCCTTCACAACAGTAAAGTGAAAATGGAACAAAAGAACAAAGTATTATGATGTTAGTCATCTCTAAGGATCCAAGTTTCCTGGATTTTTTTGGGTCAATTGATTTCAGTCTCTTTCTCAGCAACAAAAATAGGGCATGGGTCGCTCTGTCTTTGAAAAGGCTTGCTAGAGTTCCATGAATGTTGCAGACACATCTGCATTAGTCAGTGGAGGTTTATGGTCCTATAATCTATTAAATTAAAATAAAAGCAAAACCTGTTTCTATAAGAGTAAAACTTTATATCGTTCGCAACCTTTTCCATTTTGAAATATTTCGTTTGTCTGCATTTCTTTGTTAGGCTGAAACTGAAAAACTGAGGTTGTTCAAAGAGCTACAGACTGTATAACAGGTAAGATGTAAAGTGAACATAACATTTCCACAAAATACGAACCTATCTTTCATGCATGTTGGAGTTTATTATTAGTTAAATCGTGTTTAACTCTTGCAAAAACGCTGCTGGTAGATTCGTATTGACAAGCAGAATCACGACTTTCCCACATAGACCTCATTTATGTCCTTGGGTAAAGCGTTCCATTGTCTTCTCTGCTGCTTATTCTCTTGACAAATGTTTCATGTTTATCTTTTGAGATAGAAAACTGCAACCTCTTGACAGATAAAAAAAAATTTCAATTAAAACCATAGATGAGATTAGTAAAATGCCTCCTGAGGCAGCAACACTCCAGAAAAGCACATTATACAGCAGAATCATCATTTGCATAATGCTGGAACATTATAAATGCATAATTTAACTACCTACAGTCAGAACAATGGAGCTTATATTATTATTTTTTTAAAGTTAGCCCCAGAGGTGATGCACAAAGAATAAAGTGGAGCAAAAACAAAAATTTGTTTGGAGAAAATTCACTTCAACCAATGCTCAAACAAGATAAACATGATGAGGCTTTTTTTTTTTTAAGACAATCATTTTTATTTAGATGGACATTTTTAGAGCAAGTCAAACTCCTGCTTCAGATTGCTGTTTTCCTCTGTCATTACATATTATTTACTAAACATGTTGCAGCTCGCTGTGGTGCAAAACAGAAGACTGGTGAAAATCTCTGCAATGGGAGCAGAAATGTTCAGATAGATCATGTTCTGAAGGAGGTTGCTATCTTTCAGTTGGGCAAATGACCATAAAGAGGAAATCCTCTATTATTTAAGGTCCATTACCGGCCTGTTCTGCAGTCTTTATTCAGATCTAATTACACACAGACACATCAGATTATCTGTCTGAACAGGAGCTAATAAAATACTTCTCTGAGCAAGACTGTAAAGGTGACCGGATGCATGATCGTAACTCTCTGAATGTGTGGTCAAATGTTTAATATACGATTAAAAAGAAAGGACCTACATGAATGCTATTGCAAATGAATGTGTAAATATAACATCCAGGATAAATCATGACTTAATGAAGGAAACGGAGTTTTGTGTTTTTATTTCTGGTAGTTTTGGTGTTTTGGTTTTATCTGAAGAAGAAACATTGTAGTGGATGAGTGACGTGTGCAGATCTTCACAGCAGAGATTTTCTGCAGACCTAGTTTGCTTGAGCTGAACTCTTTATTCTGGCTCACACAGCTGTGTTTTCCAGGCCATGACTTATGCAGACAGACACAGCAAGAGCATAATGCAGCAGGGACTCTGTGAAGCAACCATAACATGGTGCATTAGCTTAGCTTTCTGGTGACACACTTTCAGCTGTCTGAAGCAGCCAGATCTGAGGTCTGCACGATGAGCTACGCAGCCTCTCTGCTGCTCATCCTGGTCACCGGCATCTTCACTTCATCTCTTCTTCTTTTTCTGTTAATCTGCTGCAGTTTAATTTGGTCACACGGTCTGATTTAGCACTCATAAACCCAGAGGCGCCATCCTTTTTATGCATAATTTTTTTCCTTCTCTTTTGTTTTACTCACAGCTGATAACTCCCGGCTATTCTTTGATTTCAGTAAAAAAGCAGCTTTGCAAACAACAAACAATACCTGCGTTTTTTTATATTCCTGTTCTTTACTTTTTACTCTTAAATTACAGAGGGAATGAAATCGACTGAGACTATCCCACTGAGAGATCGATATGCAAGTCTGACACAACTGTGCATACTTTTAAAAAAAGCCACCCTTTTCCATTTCACAGCAGGCTCCTTTTCAATCAGGTTAGGTTCTTGCGGTGCAGCGAGAGAGTAACACAGGTGTCTGTAATCCACTTTGGATGTTGCCATGTTTTCTCATCAGCTAGTGATGAAGAATGACCTGAGCAGAACAGGGGTCGCGTTCAGGTTAAAACTTTGGCAAAATGCGTTGACGACATGTGACACACCTTTCAAAGTTGGATATTTCATCAGCTTCTCTATTACACATGTAGTGACAGCTATTCAGCAACCCCATGTACACTCACAGGACACTCTATTAGGCACGCCTTGCTTGTACCTGAACTGCTTTAATTTTTCATGTCATGGATTCAGCAGCAAGGTGTTGGAAACATTCCTCAGAGGTTCTGGTCCATATTGACATAACAGCATCACAGTTGCTGCAGATTTGCCAGCTGAGCATCCATGATGTGAATCTCCCATTCCACCACATCCAAAAGGTTCTGGACTGGATTGAGATCTGGTGACTGTGAAGGTTGTTGGAGTCCAGTGAACTCATTACCATGGTAAAGAAACCAGTTAGAGATGAGCTTTGTGACATGGAGCTTTATCATGCTGGTAGTAGTCATCAGAAGATGGGTCCACTGTAGGCTTTTGAGTTTAAATGATGCTCAGTTGGTTTGAAAGGGCCCAGAGTGGGATTAAAAATCTCCCCTACAGAAGAAAACGTATTTCCAGCCTCATATAGTTCAGGTGATCCTGTATCAGTTGTAGCTTCAGTTTCCTGTTCTTAGCTGACCTAGAGTGACACCTGGTGTGGTCTTCTGCCGCTGTAGTCCATCTGCTTAAAGGTTCTGCATATTGTGAGTTCAGCAGTGTTGGGAGTAACGCGTTATTAAGTAACGCGTTACAGTAACTACGTTACTATTGCGGTAACGAACACGGTAACGCGTTAGTCTCCCAAAATCAGGAACGCAACTTAGGACGCTTGATGGTCCTTGGTTTAAGGACCATCCTGTTGTTTTGATTGAACGTTTTTGTTAAAAAATTTTTAGTTTGATGCAACTTGAAATGAGTTAGGAGTGATAACTGTTGAAGTTCTGGTCTATTTGATACCGGGCTGTCAGAAAGGCAGAATAAAAAAGTGTAACTGATGAATTGATCAGCTCTGAAAGATCCACCAGTAATTTACATGAAGCCCTCAGCATCAATAAATCACAGTACTTTTAGGTGCAATTTATAATATATAATTGTTTTAATTATAATATAGTTACTTTCCCTAGTAACTAGTTACTTTGAAAGTAACGAGTAACTTAAAGTAACTGAGTTACTTTTGAAAGAAGTAACTAGTAATGTAACTAAGTTACTATTTTAAAGTAACTTACCCAACACTGGAGTTCAGAGATGGTGTTCTGCAGACCTTGGCTGGAACAAGTAGTTATTTGATCTTCTGTTGCCCTTCTATCATCTCAAACATGACCTCTAACATCACCAAGGCATTTTTGTCCTAACAACTGTTGCTCACTGGATACTTTCTCTTTTTAAACAATTCTCTGTAAAGCCTAGAGATGGGTTTTGTATGAAAATGCCAAAAGATCAGAGCCACCTGTCTGGCACCAACAACCATATCATGTTTTTCTTTTCCATGATGCTAAATTTGAACTTTAGCAGGTCATTTCCCCCACATGGGATGGCTGTGCCTCTGTGGTAAGTAAGTAAGTAAGTAAGTAAGTAAGTAAGTAAGTAAGTAAGTAAGTAAGTAAGTAAGTAAGTAAGTAAGTAAAGTTTATTTACATAGCACCTTTCACAGAAAAAATCACAAAGTGCTTCACAGAAAACAGAATCAAACATGATAAAACAAATAAAATTAATAAAACAAACAAAATATCATTACAAATCAAAATCATTAAACAACAACAAGAGAACACAAAAATAGTTATTTAAAAGCAGTTTTGAATAATTGGGTCTTCAACTGCTTTTTAAAGGAGTCCAGACTGTCTATACAGCGTAAAACTAAAGGAAGTTCATTCCAAAGTCGCGGTGCAACAGACTGGAAGGAGCGATCACCTCGACTTTTAAATCTGGTCCTTGGAACTGTTAGGAGATTCTGGTCTGTGGACCTGAGGACTCGGGTTGGAGCGTACGGCTTTATCAGTTCAGTAACATAAAGAGGAGCTTGACCATGTAGGGCCCTGAAAGTTAGAGTCAGGATTTTAAAATGAACTCTACATTTAACAGGTAACCAGTGCAGAGACTTCAGAATAGGAGTGATGTCATCTTTTCTGTTTGCTCCTGTTTCCTGTTTGCTCCAAGTGCAATCTGCCAATTAGAAGGTATGTCCCCCCAACTTTCAGTGTAAAACAAAATGGTCAAAGTTAGTAGAAATATGCTGTAAATGAAGTCTGTGTTTACAAGCAACTGAACTGGTGTACTTAATAAAGTATCCAGTGAGTGCATTCACAAACTCACACATTCATGACAAATCAAGAGGATGGAGATGCAGAATGGTCTGAATGAAAAGTGTCCATGAGACCATTAATAGTTATACATTTTAATGTAAACTATGGAGCAAACTGTTTTCTCTCTTCAAATAATCAAATAAATGTATCAATCCTTATTGTTCAAGTTTAGGAGACCAGCTTGTTTTCTTTTAGCGTTGCCATGTGAGAGCTACTTTTTTGCTCTACTTCCTGCTCTACTTCTTGTCCCATAACTAATCTTTTTCTGGCATACTTAACTTCCTTAACTAGTCCATCTGATAACAGATGTTTATGCTTTTAAAACCATGTTATGCAAAATAAAGAAGAAGGTAAATAACCATTTAAGAATAGAATTTTGGATATTTTAGGTGATGATAGGTTACTTTCCACTTTTATGCTGACTAAAATATCTCATCTCTTTTGTGAATTGCTGTGAAATTTTGTGCAGAGGTTCAAAAGTCACATGGTACTCAAGATGAGTCTCAAGACTTATTTTCTGAAGGTCTTGGACTCAGCCACAGTTTCACTCTACTCTGCCACCATCTCAGACAGAAAAGACGGGACTTTTTTACAGCCTGGTGTTTTATGATTAGACCTGCAGAAGTGCAGTGTCAGCTGATGAGTGGAAGGAGATGCACAGTCACTGTGTAGACGATGACACACAGGAGCACAGATCCTCTTCCGGAGAGAAAGAGTGTCGAAATAAATAACAGCTGGGCCCAAAAATGACACAGTGTTAAAAACTAAACCCACGAGGCAGCGTTCAGTGAATCAAACGTCAAAAATGGACGTTTTGTGACACCCAGTCTGAGTCGCTGTTAGTTTTCCTTCCTGCTCATCCTGCAACACCACAGTACCTCATCCTCATGTTTGTGAGAGGTAGAGATTTTAGGGAGTAATGAGCAGATAATCCATAATCAATTTTAACAAACACCAACATATTAAATAGTCTGCCTTAAGCACATTTACTGGAAAGGTGCTTTTTCAGAGTATGGATGTGCATTTTTATCATGTTAGAAAAAGGATTCTCTTACAGTGAAAGACATTTTTCAGCCATTTTGAAGAACATGTTAAAATTAGAAAACCATTATCTTCCCAATGGTTGATGGCTTCCTGAACGGCCTCAGTTTGGAGAAATAGAGATTATTTCCTAAAGGACTGATGAGCTAATAGCATCTGAGCACAAGACCAAATTGTTTGACTGCATCTTAAAACAGCTTCAATCTCAATGTTTGACCAGTGGTTCATGCAGCTTTTCCCCACTTTTTGCATTAAACAGTTATTTACATGGAGTTTTATGATTATTTACAAGCACAAAAACCAGCTAAATGTAATTGTGGCTCAAGCACAGCACACATTTCTTCATATTAAATTAGTTATGCATACTACAGCTGGAAATTGATCAACAAGCTCCAGCCTAATTTTAGATTTTGAAAGTGTTTTTCCACCCTTTAACACTTGCAGTGCACCCTGAGAAATGTTTTGTCTTTCTCTCTATCCCTTCTGTCCCTGGTGTGTTCGTCTTCAGTTTGTGCAAAGCAATCAGCTGTTAGAGTACTATTTGCTGCAACCTGCTGCACTTCATGGACATTTGCTCCAGCATATTACTGAGCAGGAGCAGACAGTAATAAAGAGAGTAATAACGGTGCAACTCATAGTGGTAAATAGTGAGTGTTGTTCTTGGCTCCACTCTGACTAGTCATTAGAATGTACAGAGTGGTTGGTCATGAAGCTATCGCTAACAGGTAAGATAATAATTATGTTTAGCTTGAAATAGAAACACAATTCATAAATTTTCACAAAAAGTCAAGTTTTTTCATGTTGATGAATGTAAACGGCTTATTGCCAATTCAAAAACTGAAGCTAACAACTTCCTAAAATCAGTAATCAGTGTGGATGAAGCATCCCTTCCCTGATTGCCCCTTAAACCCCTCTTGCTATGGTAACGACCCCTAATGACCACCGTTGTGGCAGCAGCTGCAGTCGTAGCAACAGTTGGTAGTGGGGCTCTCTCTCTCCGAGACAAAGGGACGACAGCGTGAGGAGGAAGAGAGGGCAGGAGGCTTTCTGTCATCAGCAGTCAGATGGGGGATTCATCTGTTGTTAAATTCATCCATCCATCCTATTATTTTACCCATTTGTTTGCTCATCTGGGTTATTTTTTTCCCTCATCTGTCCTCTTAGTCTCATTTTCAATAAACAATTAACTTGTTAATATTCCCCTAAAGCAAATGGGGTTTCAGAGTCATAAATACACAGATTGCAACCATCATCACAATGATGATCTCTCTCTCTTGTTATTATATAGATTAAAAGTTGACCAAGCAACAGTGAAATATGTTTTATGTCCTCAAAAATCCTGCAGCATCCTGACATATACAAAACAACTGCCATAATCCTGAAACTCATTTTCAGTCACCCACCTCTGTAAGTCCTCCCTCTCTGTTTAAAATGCACACTACCATTTTCACATCATTAACTTTCACCTTCCTCAGTATTTCTCATCCTTACACTGTAATTTACTGGCCTTTCTCCCTGCTTATCTGCCTCTACATCAGCACCTCCCCAGACTCTGAGCGATCTGTGTACCACCGTGCTGAGAGAGCCTGAAATATTGATGCCCCTCTGCGAAGGCCAGCTCCAGGACACTCAGCAGAGGGAGGGGTGGAGTCTAGGGCCATACGTAGGTGGAGTCAGGAAAAGGCTGAACATGAAAAATGAAGTAATATGGCAGATAAAGGTGAGGCAGGCTAAGTTAGACTTTGTGAACGTGTTCAAATCTGCCATCTGGCTTCTTCGTGTGCATCTGGTCATTTGCTTCCAGGTGATCTGGAGCATTGGCCAAGGAAGAGCACATATGGCAGCGCAGTGTCAAATCCATATGGGTGATAGCAAAGCAATGGATTACAGGAAATGATATAGTGAGATTTGGTTTATACACGGAGAACAAACAAAAAAATCTGCAACATAAAAAGTCATCAGAAAGAATCAGTTCTTTTTCTAAACCTGGAGCAGAGGTGGATGAGAAAATGTTGCATCTGTTAGTTTGTGTCAACAAAGATATATTCTCCAGCCTATAGTGATTACCTCATTTGGACCCAAGATTCAGCTGTAAGGCAGAAGAAATGTGAGCAGAAACTTTTCTATACACGACTCATCGAACGTGAAAGTCAGAGGTTAGTCATCTATTTTTATGTTCTGTTCCCTTCCTCCTTCCTGCTCTTCATAATTGCTGCTTTCAATTACTTTACATTTTTAAAGCATTTGTCATTTTTCTCTTGTTTTTGTATTTTTCAGTTTGTCTTCATCATCTTTCTGTGGTTCCTAAGGAGGCATTTCTGTCCACTGAGTAAAAACCCCACTGAGAGGCTCAGTAAAGACGAGATCCAGTGAAGAGATGCTGAGACTGGAGAAGTGAACAGAGACTGTAAAGGAAACATAAGATCTAAAGACAACCTTAGAAAACTTTTTTGTTTCTGTTTATTTATAGAATATGCATGCACATATATACCTTTCGCATTAGTTTTATATATTTTGTTAATGTTTCAAATATCTTTTGAATATATTTTTATATCATCTTATAGCCAAACATGTAACAGCAGTGATCTGTAGCTTCTAGATGTGTAAAGACACACAGGCTGCTTTGATCTCCGTGTGCAGAGATCATTAAACTGAAACATCCCTCTCCTCCTGTGGGAATTGTAATATCACACTGCTCTCACACACATAACAAACTGAACCAGGTTTTATTAAGAAAACAAGTTAAATGAGCATCTAAATTCTAATGTTGGATCTGTTAGTGGATGATCTGAAATAAAGGTCTTGATATGATCTGTTACAGACATGAGCTTAAAAGGGGTATTCCCTCTAAAATGTAAATTAACTATTGCATTTATTAGTAATTGCGTTAAAAATTAAACAAAACTATGTTAAGGTAATACACTGTAAAAAAAGTTTGTTGACTCAACTTAACTCGGTCTAGTCTACTTTTTGCTTTGACTGAATTAAGTTTTGTCAACTTTAAATGGTAAGTTCTAAATACTTAAGAAAACCAATTAATACAATTTAAAGTAAGTTGACTCAACATGTCTTTGCAACTAATTTCTACTCAAAATTTTAAGTTTAGCAGACTCGATGAAGAGTTGTTTGAACTTATTTATTCAAGTATTTACATTATGATATTATGTTGGTAAAACTTTAATTGTTAAGTTTTAAATAATAATGGATTTATATAGCGCTTTTCAGGGCACCCAAAGCGCTTTGACAGAAGCTCCATTATTCATTCACACGGTGGTGGTAAACTATGACAGACGTCTGTAGCCACAGCTGCCCTGGGGCAGTCTGACAGAGGTGAGGCTGCCATTCTGTGCCATTGGCCCTTCTGACCACCACCAACATTCACACAGGCAAGGTGGGTGAAGTGTCTTGCCCAAGGACACAATGACAATGTAACCCAGCCGGAGCTGAGGATTGAACCGGCGACCCTCTGGTTACCAGACTGGTCACTCTACCAACTGAGCTATATGCTGCCCCACAAAACCAAGAAAACCAATGAATACAGCTTAAAGTAAGTTGAATCAACATGTATTTGCAACTACATTCTACTCAAAATTTTAAGTTTCTAATCTTTTTTCAAACTGAAGTTATTGCAACTAATCTTATTAAGTTGTAGCTGCTGTTGAGTTCAATGAGCATGATTACATTTGTCCAGACAGCCAAAACCTACAATGACTTTTAACAGTGCATGCAAACTCCACGCAGAGAGGCTGCAGTGCCGGGATGCAAACCCACAACCTCCTTGATGCGAGGCAACAGTGCTAAACAACTGCACCACCATGAAGTCCCTTGTTGAACATACATAGTATATATATATATATTTTTTTAATCTGTGAAATTTGGCAGGTTTGGAGGAGTAGGATTATTGGTGATACCATATAAGTATCAGTATATATATATATATATATATTACTTATATGGTATCACCAATAATCCTACTCCTCCAAACCTGCCAAATTTCACAGATTAAAAAAAAATCTATAACTTGCAAATTTAAGTTGACTGAATGAGAAAAACGTAACAATTTGTCAGAATAACTAATAAATTTAAGTTTTCCTGATCAAAACACAAAAAAGTAAGTTTAACAAGCAAAACTTAACTAGACAAGTTGAGTGAAATTATAAAGATAGATTGAAACAACTTTTTGAGGCTATGATTTTTTACAGTGTATATATTACCTTTTAGAAATCCTTTAAATTGCATTTGAAATTATGTAGTTTAAAGTTATTCTGCATAATAATAATCTGTTTAAATCTGGTCAAAGGAGAAATATGTTTTCTTATTAAATAATGACTGAATTAGCTTTCTTATCCATGGGGTTACATCATGTTTCCTGTCTTTAAATTCTTGTTTTAGTGCTGAGAAGGTGGATTTTTGCCTCCTTAAGCACATGCAGAGGCCGTTGCGTCTTAATCAAATATTAATGAACTAAGGAAAACTAAAAGTGCAAATACAGCTACAGCTAAGGCACTGTGTGATATAAAGTCTCTTCTTTTCTGGTTACAACCAGAAAAGGAGAGTTGACCGTTAATACTAGTCTGCGTTAGATATAAACAGGGATAGTTGTCAGTTTAAAACTACTCCAGGATGGCAACTTCTTGACTTTGTGTCCAAAAATTCACACTTTAATTTTACAATATTGGCTATAATGTGCAAAATGTAGAAGACCAAAAGAAATAAGCTATAACAAATTATCTTAATGTGCATCAACAGAGAAAAAAACTACAACATTCAGCAGCAGGAAGTTTTTTGCAGCAGAAAAAGAGAACACGATTTCTTTTTGTAGTGCGAGATTCTAAACCTGCAATGCGTCATTCACACAGCCGTAGGCCAACATTCACAGCTGCCTGTCAAAATATAGGCCAGCCTACACTTTTTTCCCCTCCAAGCATCAATTTTAAATGCAGATATTTAACATTTCAGCTCAAACACGTGCTGCATAATCTGTAAAGAAACTTCTACAGAAACAAAGAAAGCGGTGCACCTCCGTGTTCTGAGAACTCCTGCAACATGTAATCTACAACAATAGGATCATAACAACTGTTCACAGGCCAAAATAATAATTACTAAACCACCTGAGTGAGAAGCTGCCTTTCACTTTAATTTACTCCCACGAGTTCAGGACAACTCATTTTACCGTAAAGTAAAAAAAAAAAAAAAAAACACAGTAAAGTTGTGAAGTCTGCTGCTAGAAACAAGTCTGTTTAAGTCATTTAAGGGAAACAAACTGTTATTTCCTTGCATTGAACACAGAAACAGTGAATTCTAAAACCAAAACAGAAGTTGCACAAAAGATATTTTTTTGTTATTAAAAGTAAACAAAAAAGCCAGATGAAAACTGCCAAAAGAAGCTTGGCAGAGAGCAAGAGTGTCTGTGTGCCAAACTCTAATCCACTGTCTGAGGCTACGTTTGTGAATGTACTTCAGAAGCGTATGAGAGCTTTACTCGTGCCTGTGTGAACACATGTAAGTACACTTAATGGTAGGCCTGAGCCAGACTAGTGGAAACAGTTTAACTGAGGGGGAATGGATGGATGTTAGCAGCTCTGTGTCTGTCTCACGCTGATAAAGAGCAGAAAGTTAAGAGGGTGAAACTGAGCGGGTGTAGTAGGAGGATGGAGTGTCTACTGTCACGACAGGGTCATGTTAGCAGAGTTTCCTACAAGGGAGGACAAGACGTAGTCCAGTCTGCACATACACACGTACCAGGTTGGATCCTCCTTTGCTTTGAGAACTTTTTTAATTCTTCATGTTATAAATTCAACAAACATTCCTCAGAGGTTCTGGTCTAAATGATGATAGCATCACACGGTTGCAGCATCCATGATGAGCATTGCTCTAATTTAAGTAAAAACCCTTCAACCTCCTCTGCTCACATCAATTAGAGGATCATCTGGAGATAGTTGAGTCTTAGAAGTATCTCAGGACAATGACTGATAACAAACTAACCTATGATCAGAATGTTACTGCAATTTCTAAAAAAAAAAAAAATCTCTGCAGAGAATGTTCTTTTGACTCAAAATAAAGCACTAGTAGTTATTTTACAGATATTTTATTGAATCGGTTTTAATTTTTTGTTTAATCTTTGTGGATTCCAACCTTTTTGTGCAAAACAGAAACTGTCAAAAATTCTCAATGTTGCAATAAGATCGTTTCTCTCATTCTAACTCAACACCTGAAGACACCTGCTCCCTACAGCCAGAACATAAAGATACGGATGCTCAATTTACACAATCCTAACTACAGTGCATTGTAATTTTTGCACTAACACTTTTATATTTCTCTTATTGTCGTTCTCCTTCATTGTTGTAATCTGTCGTGTTCACCGCTGTGGAAGCAAATTTCCCTCTGAGGGATAATAAAGTGGACTGAAATGAGCTTCTGCTCCCTACAATAATTAAATGTGTTTCTAGACATATAAAACAGTAAGAAACCAGCAACATCCCCCATGTCTGTCCTATAAATCTGACTTTTTTGCAGGAACGCCAATACATCAAAACCAAAAGCTGAAACATATTTTCAGGAGGCTTATTATGCTGTTGTCATAAATAGGTTATTTAATTTTAAAAAATCTGCAATGTAGGACACCGTCGGACATAAACCTACTTACCGGTAGGTTAATTTTAGTTTAAAGGTCACAAAGGACAAAAAACACGATGCAGTTTGTTACTATTAAGCTTTTTAAGTCATGCACACAGAAAGCTTATTTTGACATGAAGCATTTGGATATTTTTGCCAGGATTGTGGAAAAGGTGTGAACTACGTCAACACAATGCAAACAAATTAGCAGGAAGAGCACAAAGCTGGGCCTGGGGTGCACCGGATTATAATGACATGGAATTTTAGACCTTAACGCTGCAGGGTCAAACCACCATGCACTAATATATTTGTAACTGAATACTAACTTAAAAGCCACATTTCTGAGCGCTACGTCAATCTCAGGTCACTTCACAAGTTTAGGGAAAAAATACAGCATTCATAAAAAAACTGCTTATTGTATTAAAACAAGCTAAATCACTCCCTTTAATGTTTACTAATGTAAAGAGAAATGAATACTTTCTGTCACATCTAAACATCTCTGCATGCATAAAACAGAGCCGATGTGTAAATGAGGTCAGTGCGTGATGAGATGAATGAAGATGACTCACAGCCTTACAGCTCAAGTCTTTCTGCACAAACCTCTAATGAGCTGAATGACTCTATACGGGTCCTATTAGTGACCCGGGGCTTAAATAAGGTTCTGGTCATCTGGAACACTTTTCTGGCAAGCAAAGGGCAACAGCTGGCATTAAAAATATGAGTAGATAAAGGAGGGTGAATCAGGTCATGTTTATAAACATTGGGATTTTTTTTTTTTTTTTTGTATTTTTTAATTTGTGAAGCACACTAAAAGCATCTGACTAAAACCACATTTGCCATTTTTGGTACCTTATTCTATGTTATTTGTTTGGCATTTCAAGCAAATCAAATTTTAGCTATCTGTTAAATTATCATCAGAATAGCTACAAACCAGGCTGAGCTTCATGTCATCCAGCAAAGAGCTCAAAAAAATACAGCAACCCCACTTTAATCTATTCAATTCAGACCAGAAAACGCTCATGTTTTCTGGACAGAAACCCCTCCAGCGCTGAGACAAACTGCTAAAGCAACGTTTAATGCTGGATTTAGAGATGAGCTACTATATAAACGCTAGCTCAGATCCTTTGATGTGGGTTTCTGTAAAAATATTATGAGCAATTAATATTTTATCTGTTGCAGATAGCTCTTTGAATGACCTCAACTTAGAGAAACAGACGCATTCTCTCCAGATTGACAAGCTAACGGCTAGTAACAGAAAGGCCAGTTATCAAGAGGATTCCTGATGTCTTAAATGTAAGAACAAAAATCTAACAGTGTTTATTTAACACTATTTTATAAATCATTATGTTGCCATGTGTTTCACATTTTATGCTTATTTACAAAGAATTATGTGGTTATTTGCAGCAGAAATGTGCAACAAAGCTAGCAGTCATGTTTACTATATTTCATAGCTGTAAACTCATGGTGTTTTGAAAAAAAAAAGTAAAAGATGAGTTGAAAAACACACATGACCACATTAAAATATATGAGAAATATCAGAATTTAAAGCAACAGGTTGTACCTTACTATTATTACTGACAACCATAAAATGGGAAATTTAAGGCAACATTAAGGTTTATAAAATGGTTTTCTCATGAATCGCCATGACATGTTGGAGTTTACAGCTGTTTAAGGACAGCAGTAATCCACTTTGTAATAGATCCTGCTGTGGCCAGCTGGTCCGTCTCAGAACTAATCTCTGTTTCTCCAAACTGAGGTTCTTTACAGAGCTATATCTACAAATAACGAGATATTAATTGTACATAACAATTCCACAAAAACAAACCTTTAAGGTAACGTTAGACCTAAGCATTTTGCTTCTTTATGAAATAATAAAATAAGAAAAACTGTATGAAAAAAAGAGAGTTAATCACCCTTATCTGATATTCTGCTACACGTCACAGGACAGTGACTAGTGTGGATCCGACCTCTGTCAGCACATAACAACTAAGTGAGCTATTATCTCCCAGCATGGGCGACCCCTGAAGGATTAACCAGCAATCCTTAAATCTGCTCTCATCATAAAAAAGCATGACACAAGCTCTTGCAGGGATACGGCTGCTGCACTACCAGCATTCATAATAATGTGAACAGGCACTGTCAGAGCCCAATCTCTATCAAGTATCAGCAGCCTAACTTCACCAGCTACTTCTACCCTGGGGTTCAAATGTCACACTGTCACAGCGATTTACTAATCCTGTTGCAGACATCACACTCAGGACTTGGGAGCCTTCGTCTCTGCTGTTATATGTAGTTTGCTCTCAGTGTGATACTTTTCTCATCAGGGTGGTATTGTATTTTTTTTACTCGTTTTTTAAATTGAACCCTTTTTATTTGTTGTAAGAGATTGACACATGAAGAAAAAAGCAACCAAAAAGGGTGTGAGCTCTGGTATAAGGACATCCTCTTCTCGTGCAAATAATAATAAAAGAAATCCAGCAACAAAACAAAATAAGTTTGGGTAAGCTTATATCAGTATTTATTAATTTGTTTATATTTTCTATTAAGGAAGTGTCACTTCTGGGCTGTTTTTCTTGAAGATGCTGGCCCAGTCACAGCTACGTTTCTCTAATGAGAAGATGTTTCTTCCTGTGTGGGAAACAGAAGCGTATTTAAATCAAACCTTAAAACTCCCACATGTGTTATTTCCAGTGGCTGAGACAATCAGAAGCTGGCTATAGGGACAAAATGTAACGGCTCCTCATGTTGTCAGGACGCGGTCCAGTTTAGTATATAGGGCAAAAACAAGGACAGAGACAGTTACAGGAGGGGAGGGAGGAAGATGAGTGAGGGGGCAGAGAAAGAGGAATGGTGAATAAAAATAGGAGAAAATAGGCGGAGGAATAATGCACTGGTATTAAAAAAATATGGAAGCTGACCTCACAGCACACAGGCATTAGCTTGCTCAGAACTGAGCATGGATTTGAAGAAAAACTGAAGCTTTCCACTCCAAAATAATCCACATTTCATAGCATTCACTGGTGCTTTTAAAACATCATGACTGTGTGTGGGGGAGTAGGCGGAGCATCAAGTGTGCTGACCAACTCCAAAAGTGCATCATGGCACCTGTAAACAGAACTTCATGGCTTCACTTTTGAACAGGGAATTTGACAAAGACACGTCTTTATAAGAAATATGTCGATTTTCTACACACGTGGTTCCCAAACTTTTTCTTCTGAGTCTCACTTGATTTGACATGTTTTTTTTTCCCATTGCAATGGAAAAACTGTTCTACACACATAGAATTTTGGAGAAATTTTATTTTTTTCTTTTAATTATTGCCTGTTTTTCCATCTTTGGGTTTCATCTGTATGTCCTCCTCTCTTCTTGTCACTGAAGCAAGGGTCCCATTTCCTCCAATCAGGTCAGGTCAGTAGTCAACCTATTTAAAGCATGCTCAGTCAGTCAGAACTGCAATCTCAAAGATTATACAAAAGCTGCATGTACAACAAAGAATTAAGACACAAAAGAGTCAAAATGTTCAACCCATGTCCTTTGTTATCCTTTGGAACAGGTCAAGAGAGGTTATCCATCAAATCTGTTTGAACTTATGCCATCAGCTAACAGCTGAGGACAAGAGTCTGTGAAGGTCAGACACTCAGCAGTAATCCAGACGGCTCAGAAGACACAATGAGCAATTTCACACACAATTAATTATAACCTCAATCCATAAGATACAGGTCATGTTGTCAAGATGACCTGCCTACATGGCCAAAAGCTGTTTCTATGACCACGGTGTTACTGAGCTCTGATTGGCCAGCAGACTGGCCTGACCTGAACCCCACAGACGATCTATGGGTTATTGTCATGAGGAAGATGAGAGTCACCAGACCCAACAATTCTTCTTCTTCTTCTTCTTCTTCTTCTTCTTCTTCTTCTTCTTCTTCTTCTTCTTCTTCTTCTTCTTCTTCTTCTCCTTCTTCTTCTTCTTCTTCTTCTTCTTCTCTTTTTTAAACACTATTTCACATAAACTAACAAACTTTTGCTTTAGTTTTCTGGCAGAAGAATTACTGTAAGGATTGAGAGAACACAAGTTCACATTTTGCAACTTAAAGTGATAATATGCAACTTTTTCATATTTTCAAAACTTTTCCTTGAGCCAGTCTGTGCTAATATGACCCTTTACAAAGTTAATGAAAAGTCACTTAGCCCCATCTGGTGATTACAGCCGGAAAACCACGATTGCAAGATCTCCGTCGCCGTCCCGGTACCCAGGAAGTCACGTGTCTCACGAGGGTTAGGCTAACCCAAAGTGGCTAGCTGTTATGCTAGCGCTGGAGTATTTTTAGCTCATGATTCCTGATTTTTTCAATCTCTCCCTGTTTGAACACAGCTGATATCTTTGAAAGAGTAAATAATCGCTCCTGTAGAAAGCTATGAAGGCTGAGGAGACATTTCAACAGGTAGATATTGGCGTTTAGAAGCTGAAACGATCTGGTAACTTGTTTAATGCAGTGATTTAAAACGGAGCCCAAAACAAGCTAAACTGCATATTATCACTTTAAACTAACAATCCAAAATCATAACCAGTTTTCCCTACTTCCAGTAGTTGTTGTCATTTTGTGAAATAGACCTATGGTGAAGGTGGAAACATAGATCAGTTTGTAAATCAACAGCTTCACCTTTCAACTAAGCTATGGCCTGGTGCCATTACATCACAAAGTTTCATTTGAGCTCTTTGATTATAGAACTTATTGTTTTACAGTATGAAAACCTTGCAGTAAAGCAGCCTCTGTAACAGAGGAAACGATGGTCAGTGTTTCCCAAAAATCCCTTCAGGGATTTTGATTTGTCCCTACAGGAGGACTGAAGACTACAGGCATCAGTGGTCATCCTATACAGTCAGTATTTTTCAGTATCATTGCTCTGTTAAGCACACAAGGGTGATTTTATTGTCAAGTGAAAAAAAATGCTACTTATTTCTTTCTCAGCAAATAATAATGAAGTATTTCTTTCTTTTCAGCTTTTATTCCTTTATGTCAGCTGTTAGTGTTCTCAGGAGCTGCTCCCAGGAGAGCTTCTTGATCTCCACAAAAGCACAGAGTGACCTTTGTCCTTCTGTGTAGCTCTCATGGGGCTCAGCTGAAAACACATCAAAAGTGTCCTGATGCTTTGTTACTGTGTGTCACCAACACTCAGACCTAATGAGCCCCACAATGGCTGACCACTGTGAGAACAACTAAAACTCCTCCTTGTCTCCTCGGTATTGTAGCTGTAGTGATGAGTCACTACAGGAAAATCACATACAGAAATGCATCAAATATTTTTATAATAATTAGATAACTAATGACTTGAATGAGGTGAAGTATGTTATTATCATCACTACAAGCACATTACACACACATGCATTAATTTTACATACTGTAGATGCTGCTGCAATTGGTGCTGATTTACACAGGAAACAATCACTAAACATTAAAGAAAATCACTGTTATCTGACTCATTGATAATTAATTAACAAAAAGTGCTGTTTTTCTGTAGCTGATGCTCCTACATCGACCACCATTGAGTTATTAGTCAGGAATGTTGACTAACATTGCTATTAAGAAATAAGAGTCAAGATTTAAATCCAAACATAATGTTTACAAAAACACACAGAGAGACATTTCTGGAGGAACATAGAGCCATTAGCTATGTGGCTAACAGCCTTAAGGAAGCAAACACAGAAACATGTTATCATTCATGCAGCTAAATGCCCATTGGTGCTGTGCAGTGTCTTTTATTGTCTGTTCAATGTAACTGTTTAATGTAGACATCATTAAAAAAACAGAAATATGTTATTATTTGTATTTTCTTCATGGTCCACATGTGTTTAGTGGATCTGGATAAGGTTTGTTTCTGTGTCCCCGAGACACCTGGTGGGGGCGCTTAGGGAGTATGGAGTGGATTGTGGACATGGCTCAGGAGGAAAGACAGAATGTCTACTGATCAGGTGATTGGGGTTTGATCCCCATCCACAGCAGGCCACGTGTTGAAGTATCCTTGGACAAGATACTGAAAAATAGTTGTCTTCTGCTACCCAGTATGGGTCAAATGCAGAGAACAACTGTCATTACATTGCACTGGTAAAGGTATGTGGCCATGACTGAATTTCTTTTCCTTTAAGGGCTTTTCCGTCCCTGTACTAATGGAGCATGAGTCTGGAAAGTGTAACCAGCAGTAAGTCATCTCTGCTTTTTGCAGACGATATGGACCTCCTAGCTTCATCAAGCTAGGACCTTCAGCTTCTTGACCAAAGCAGGGTGGACTACAAACTCTGGACTGGGGGAGAGAGAAGGAGGGCGCGAGAGACTGACAGGTGGACCAGAGCAGCATCTGCAAATATAAGGATGCTAAACAAGTCTGCTGTGTTGAAGAGGGAGCTGAGCCGGAAAGTGAGGCTCTCAGTTTACCAGTCAATCTACATTCCAAGCCTCGCCTATGGCCATGAACTTTGGGTGATGACCGAAAGAGCGAGATTGTGAATACAAGCAGCTGAAATGAGTTTCGTCTGCACAGTGGATGAGGAGAAGGCGTGGTGCTCAGACATCTGAGAGGGAGGATGCCTCCTGGGGGAGGTGCTTTGGGCCTGTGCTGCCAGCAGGAGACCCCCAGGTGCACCCAGGACACGCTGGAGGGAATGTATCTCTTGGCTAGTCAGGGAACGCCTTGGGGTCCCACTGGAGGTACTGATGAAGGGAGCTGGGGAGAGGATGGTCTGTGATTTCCTACTGGGGATGCTGCCCTTACAACGTGGATCCGGATGAACAAAGGGTAATGTGCATGAGAACAAGTCTATAATACAAAGTCTTCAAGGACCTTGTAATCCATTCATCATTTTCTAATTAAACACAACAAACTAGCTGAGTTCAATTGTTCTTTTATTATGATCTGCTCAGTGATGTGATACATTACCGTTTATGGACTGCTACTGCACAGATCTTGGTTGGCGTGTACAAATTCAGCACCGAGCATGAAAACAAATTATCGGCCTTCAATAAGGAGGTTACATGATTCATGTGAAAGCACACTCAGACATGACATTAATTATCCTGGAAACGACTTACAGGATGATGAAATGCCTTTTTATCAGAGGGATCCATTCATGGATTCACTCTGTATTACAGTGATCAATGGGGCCTGGTTAAAGTCTACAGCAGCCAGTGTGCTGTTTTATTATCAACACAAGACAGAATGCACGGCTCACGCAGCACTGGAAATGTTAATGATATACTCAGTATTCATTTTCTCTTCATTGATCTGCAAAAAGCTCAAATTTAATTTATTTTTTATTGTCGCATCATGTAGATTCAGACAGTTTCACACTACCTCTCCATGCATACACAATGAATCGAATAATGATTCCTCATAGGAGGAGGAGCTGGTTGGTTACCTTGTTTATTATTTGAAGCCTCTGCAGCTAAATCTAGGAGCTGTGTGTGAACCAAAGTATTTCTTAACACCCCTTTTCTTTGATCGGTTTACAGTTAAAGCCGGAATAATGGCACGCTCCAAATTTAGCAGCAACTAGCTTGACGGCATAAATACAGCTTTTGAACTGACACTAGTCTTTTCAGCTAAACTTCAAGAAAAAAAGAACAAAAACCTTCTGTTACTTGTAATTTTTAATTTAAAAAAGGGTAAATCGCGTGGTTAACAACAGATACGTCAGAAACTAATATGTTAAAACAAAACAAGAAACAAAAGTGTTCAAACAAAGTGAAATAAACACTTCCTCACATGATAGAAGTCTCAGATCCGTGTCTTCTGAATCCGCCTGTATCTCTAAAGTGGTTCTCTCTGTTCAGTGTGTACTTTTCATTACTTGTGTGTACGCTCCACGATTTACTGATAAGAGCATAATAACATCCACCCCAAGTGCATCAGCTGGGACGTCAACCCTAATAAAGTCATCCTGAGTCCAGCTGGAGAGCGAGATATTAGCTTTAACAGCATCATAGAGGAGAGGAGAAAATATTTTATCGGCATCTGTCATTTTTCTTTTTTTTAATTGAGGCTGCTATAATTGATTTACAGAATGGAAGGAACTAACATTAATGATAATGAATTTTCTGATGATAAAACCCTTTCATTGGTTTGTGTGACCTGCTAGCCCTCACTGCAACAGATCAAAAAAGAAAGATGGAGTCCTTTAATCCTGTTAGCATGAATTTACTTTCAAGCTATCGTGTTGCTACAACAAAAAAGGACACAATTAGTTTTACTCTCCTCAGATCAGCTGAGGTCACATCAGATCATTCAATCAGGAGCAGCTCATAGTTTCACTGGCTTAGATAACCTTGTTAATCTGCTATGATTGGATAAACTGTCCACGATGCGAAGGCTAAGGTTACTGAGAAGCGAGCTGATGATGTAAACTGATAGATGTTGGAGCCGTTGAGAAGATTAGAACTTAATTCATTTTTCTATAAATAAAAAGAAGAGCATTCCCCTGAGCTGTCATTTATTGACCATTACAAGGTTTGCTAACAGGACTGTCTGCCTGTGTTTGTGTGTCTGCTGAAGCTCATTTACATATTCACACATCAGTATATCTGCTGCTTTGAATGCTAACATCAAGAAGCTGACAGACCGAGAATGACATGCATTCTAACATCAGGAAAGCATACTGACATTTCTGTTTACAGTTTTAGCATATTCACATGCAAATATGTATTAATTATCAAAACTACAAAGCCACAACTGTTAGTTCACATGTAATATTTACTTATAAAGAATGGACAGAATGCATCATTCCTAACACCTCCTGCTTGTCATTTGTGTCTATTTTTGCAGTAAATAGCTGAGAGCTCCAAAGCTTTAGGTCCAACGCTTCTGGGAATGTCTGGAGTTGAGCTGCAAATATTTTCTCTTTTCAAAACTGATGTTTTATTGCAACAAAGCTAAATTTAATGTCAAATATAGATGGAAGTATCACCAATGTATAGGTAAGAGCCCTTTTATTGTAGAAGTACTGCAAAAACTAGGCATCTGATTGGCTGCTGGATCCCTTAGCCATGGAAATAAGATGTAAACAAAGCAAAGTATCATTTTTTCCCCCGTTTTTTATATTTGTCTCTTTTCTCTCTGCCTGTTGCTCAAGCCTAGCGTGCTCTGTCATGCCATGAATTCAATAAAGTTAACTCAACAGGAGTATAGGACTCTTCCTGTTCTGCAATCAGACCCACCATCCAATCTGCCTAAGCTGTCAGAACAGGAGAGGAAAGAAAAATGATTTCTTTAAAGTATTAGAACAATGATGCATTTATGTCTCTGACAGAATAGAGTAAATATCCTGAGTGAAGTTCATAAAAACTTGAATGAAAGCTTTTTATGCTGTTTTTACCTCAGCCTGGAGCACAGTCAGCCTCATGCACGCATTTTTGAGTGTTAAAAAAGATCCCAAAATCAGACTCAAGTTGTTTTTTCTAACACCTAAATCCAGTTTTAGATGTCAAATAGAGGTCTGCACTGAACCCAGGTTAAAAAAAAACGAATATGGACAGAATAGAATTTGGGTCTCATTTTTAAATAAATCAGAGCGTCGAACAGAGCTAAACAACCAGACTAGTCTGGAAGACCCTGTAAAATATAAGACTGTGTACAAAATGTCAGTGGTTAGTCACAACTGATGATTAGATTTGTATCTTCATAATTTGGTTCCCCCACTCACTTTAAAACCTAATCAGGAGCCCGTGCTGCAGTAATTAATGTTTCAACTGCCAAGGAGTTATTCAGGCTTCAGTAACTTAGTCACAGTCCTGTTCAGAGGACACACCTTCCAGGAGTCGTCGAAAAGATGCAACTTAATTTTAGAACAGTCTGCTTCAAGGCAGCAAAGCAATTAAGGGAAAAAAATAAAGTTTGGAAGATTATGATCTCTGAGAAAGAAATGTGAATTTTTTTTTATGATGATGCTTAAAACAACCCCAAACATAAGTGTTTGATTATATCTAATAAAAATGATGTAGAACGTATGTTTAATAGTGAAAGGACTGCATATAACGACCCGGATACAGCTTGTAGTCTAGGGTTTAGAGGAAATACTATCAACTTAAAGTAATAAATGTTAATGACTCTACTGCTGACTGTGTGTTCTCTGCCCTTGACATCATTATGTTTAGAACAGTGGGGAAGTAACAGGTGTTCACAGGTCACTAGTAACACATGTGCAAACACACTGTGACACCAGGTGTCCTCTGTCCACTTTTGATCAGGTCACCCAGGATGCATCTTGGTACAAACTCTCAATGTCTTCTTCTGTGAGATACACAAGGGCAGTGGCAGGAGGTGGTGAACTGTGAGCATCTAGAGTTACATCTGGAGTATTTTAAGAACTAGAGGGATTCCTTTCATTGGAAAAATATCTCAAAATGTAATATTAATGAACAGAGTATCGTTTTAGGGATATATTCAGTGCCTATAACATCACAAAAAGAATATATTTGCATGTTTTGAATGCCTGTGCTCATTTTTGTTGATCTGCATCTAACCCGATGTTTCAACCTGCCAATCTCGCTTCATTTTCCCCGTTTCCTGTTTTTCTTCTCACTCGGTGTTTAGATTTATGACTCAGCTGAGGATCTGTGCAGCAGCTCCAACTCCAAAACTGCTTATATCTAAAGACCAACCAGGTTTATTAAGGTTTCAGACGTGGGGTGTAGCTAATGGTTTCACAAATGCAGAGAAAATCAAAAGAATACTGGAAGAAAGACATAAAATAACTATGAAATAGGTGTAAAAAGCATAGAATGGCAAACGTCCTAAAAATGGACTGGAATCAAATGTGGTTACAGATGAGGAATCTGAAATCACTGCATGTGCATCACATAATGTTATAGTTTGTATTCACATGCCTTAAAGAAACAACAAAGCTCTATCAATCTGACCATCTGCTCTCATACAAAGACAAACGCTCCGCTTTGAATCGGAAATGATACAACCAATCACTCTCGAGTGCTGCACAATCTAATCAGAGCCCTTTCACAATGTAAACATGTGGCAGTCGTGTCTTATGTAACACAAACAAACAGAGACAGCTCAATCACCATCATGCAGAGCAATTTAGCTTTGTAGCTTTTTTCAGTGCCAATAATTTGTACCGAACTGTGTTATTTCCCCCTGTGGAGAATGCAATAATAGTTAACACATGTGCACTTGTTGTATTAAACAGCCCATAAACTTTTAAATACAAAATAATCGAGCTCCAGCTAAATGAGTTCAGCTTTATTTTCTCATCGTTTGTTCCAGATACATATTTTAGACATTTTCAGTTATATTTTTTTCCACTTTTATCAACCTATTGATTTAAAGCTTAAGTTTGAACTCTGATTTCTTACTGCAAACTAAAAACGGGCCTTTTAGGTTAATAAATAATTCTAAATCGACCCTGTGATGGACCTTCCTGTCCAGGGTGTCTTACATTGGTGATTTTAAAGTCAGTGCAGGTAAAGGTGGCAGAACGAGGGCAAAACAAACTGGACATATTACACACATTTAAAAAAATATGTCTATTTTAATATTGGCTTTATGTTGAGAGATGTATTTGCTTCATGGTTATATTTGTGAGCATCGACACTTCTGACAGCACATTTTGTTCAAACTGGCTGGTATAGCAGCACTGCCTGTCCATGTTTACATCATGCATCTGCAGATGTAGCTTATCATCCAATATACAAGCCTCATGCTAAATATAATAGTGCTGCACATTTGTACACATTTTGCAAATTTTTTAATGCAACTCATTATTTTTCACAGAAAAAGATTCAAGTCCAAGTTGATCTATTAGTTTTATCCCAATATGGGTGTGTGTTTGTGTGTTATGGAGAAAGAAGAGGTAGAGCTGAGGCACTGGAAGATGGTTTAACAAGTAAAATGAACAGAAAGGTTGAACCTCCTCATCTCTTGTCCTTGTGTCCTCTAATTTCATTTTTTTTTCACTCAATTCTCCAGGGATGAACCTGCACTTTAATGAGTCTCTGTTCTGAAGAAAAGTGTTCTCACGTCTAATAAAGAACCGATCTCTGATGCTATAAGGAAGCAGGAGATGAGCATCGGTGGTAGATGTAATTGCATTTTTTAATAAAGCATAAAAGAGCATTGTCCTGCCCGCAAAAAATCAATTAATTAAAAAAACAGTTGGAATTAAGGCTGCAGTGATGTACGGGTCCTACTTTATACTGAGGTAGAGAAGTTTTCTAAATCACTTGTCTACGTCCACATGACGCGTTCTTTAGTGTAACCATGGGTTACGGTGAGGGTCGCATCTCCGGCGGTCCGTGAACGTCTCAGCACACCTGTCTGACATTGCTGGGTGATTACGTAGCTGATAAAGACGGGTGTGTGGGAGCGTGGGGATCAGATGGTTGGAGGTTAACAGAGCTGGTGCACGGTTGCCAAGTTGGATTGTACTGTCGGGTTACTGGAGGTCCTGGTGCAAGTGGATGTCCGTCCATGCCCCTGCTGCTCAATTTATGCGGGAGGGTCTGCGTTAAAGTGCGTGAATTCAGATCAAATGAGGGGCATCAAAAATAACCTTCTGGATTAATTTCCTTAAAACTCATTGCATCTTTTCTCTTTAAAACAGTTGAACAAATGCAATAAAACCTTAGAAAACATGGTAAAATAAAATAAACGGCACACACAGGCCTGAAGGGACGCTCCTCTTTAGAAAACGACACAGAACATATAGCTTGTTGGTGCCTATTGTCACCTGCTGGTGTTTATGGATCCTGGTTGTGTGCACCTCCCATTCACAGTGACGCTTTGCAAATTAACAAATACGAATCTGTGATCAATGAAGAGAATTCACGAATGACTGCTGTTTAAAACTGTGTTAATAGATTGGTGATATTGAGACATCTGTTAGCAGGGATAACGAGACAAACCCTGTGACCTGTGTAGATACGCTGTCTCCCTACTCTGTGATCATCTAGAGAAACTTCACATGCATTGAGAACTTGAATAGTCTGCATGTCTTTGCTGTTCATTCACTCACTGCCTGCTTCTAAATCAACTATGTCATAGACAGTTAGTATAAAGGTTGGAATTCTCTCATAATCTTATAAATCTGACAAAAATCCAGCTACCTCAATATCAATAGTTTGATTTTTTCTGACTCTAACTTAACCACAGCTAAAGTATTAAAGAAACTGACTTCCTGCAGCCCATTTCTTGTCATTTTGCCTCACTGATCTGTACCTAACAACACGGTTTGCACTGACCTTTCAGTTTTGGCACTGTGGCAGCCTGACAGGGACCTTTTCTTACTGCCAACTTCCCAGGTCTCCACTCCCGAGCAGCTGACAGTTTGACCTCTTCTCACCGAGACACGTCTTTTGACTGCAGCTATTCTCCCATTCTTATGTTTAGTAACGGCGCTGTGACTGCCAGGGACAGGAGGCTAGTTGCTGAGGCTATCATTCATTGCAGAAAGGAGGAAAGGATTAAGGCCAAATGAGAAAGAGTGGAAGAGAGCAGGGGTCTGAATCTTAATGCAGGGCCCTCAGTGTGGAGCAGCCTTTTTATTCGATGGCAGGATGAAGAGGGATAAAGATTCTGGGTGGAAAGACGCTGGTGCAGGAGACGCTGAGCAAAATCAGAACAATAAAAAATAAGAATCTGTATGAAATATAAACAGTCAAGTGCTGTAAATAGGTCAAGTGTAATTCTAATTCCATCACTGCTCTGTCCGCAACAGCAAACAATACATTCCCTTGTTAGGCTTTTTTACTTTCTTACGCTGAGTACAATAAAAAATCATTTACCCAGACTGGAAAAAAATACCTTAATTTCAATCAGACACACACACACACACACACACACACACACACACACACACACACACACACACACACACACACACACACGTACAGCAAATTCAAACAGCAAAACTGGATTCACACTCCACTGGGGACTGATGTTTGTTCCGACATTATTAGGTTAGAATCTCATCATCAACTCAAAGAAAACAGAATCGTTTTGTGCCAAAGCAGCTAAAAATGTAAAGAAAGGCAAAATAACTGTTGATGTATGGAGGAGCAGAATGCAGGTCCTTACAGAATAAACCAAGAATTTTATTCTTCCCTACATTTGGCCTGTTTGCCTCTTTCTACCCTCTCAGACTCCTTCAGCTAACTCGAGCGTGCCCAACAAAAGCTACAGGCAGAGGCAGTAATTTCAGCTCAGAAGTGGAAAAACAAGCAGAGCCAATACAGCAGCGTTGCAGCAGCATTGCTCCTGTCCCTGAGCCACAACGTTTGTTAACAGGTTACCTCAGAATACTCAGTGAAGAGGTGAGATAGTTAGCTCTGGAGTGCATCCAGGTGCTGTTTTTGCAGGACAAGACAAAAAGTGGTTGGTTCTATTCCCTGAGTGGCTTTCTGGTTTCAGTATTGAGATTGGATTACAGTGTGGGCTCACTCAGGAACCCATTTTAATACCCATGCTGAATTCAATAACATACAAGATGTCAGATATTATATCCCATCCAGTAATAAAAAGGTAATAGCATGAACAACACATACACACACACACACATAGTCTAGGTAGCCTGTTTATAGAATGAACATCATTTATCGTTTTGCTGACCTTGGTTAGGTTTAGTGTCTCGTCTTAAATATACAGTAGCTGCAGAAAAGTGACTCATTATCTTTGTGCTTCCACAGAGTTTAAACTTCAGTTTAAACTTTGCAGAAAAGAAAGCGAGAAGAGTAACACTGAATAATCTCCTTTGAAGATCCTTGAATATGTATGTGGCATACACAGATTAGTCATCAATATGGCCTTAACTGCAGCTAGACGTTGCTTTAAATGGATATTTATTCCTAAGTTTAAAAAACCGAGGAAGGAATTTTAGGTGACAATGAAGAAACTCCAAAAAAAGACATGAAATATCCACACAAAGCCATGAACAGTGATAATAATGCACCCAAATACAACAAGAAAACGGTCAATAGTAGCTAGCAGTTTCCCAAAAACAATGACTCTATTTTCTGTCAATAAATGATGTTTTTCAGCACAAGGCCATGGTTTAATGACATTATGGTCAGAGGAAATGTTGTCAAACGTAGATTGCTCAGTACTAGGTGTGTCTTTGATTCAATCTCGAGTATCAGATCAAGTCTCCTTCAAAGTATTTTTTCAGTGATTGGTAAAAATACCTTGACTTATCGGTGACACTCAGCTCCTGATCTTTATTGCTGACCTACTGTGATCCTTTATAGAAACTGACATGCATGTGTTTCAGTAACGTTTATGGACTTTATACAGTCTGCAAACCTGTGTGGTTAAAGAAAGCAGCAGACAGTCATTTCAGGTTTTCTTACTGAAAACACAATTTGCATGTAAAGGAGAGGTGCAAACATCAGAAAATGATTGTTTTTGCAAAATATCTGTGTTTGAATGAACAGGCCTAGAACTCCAGGCCCTGATGCAGTTTGAGCTCTCATCTCTGGGTCAAAACAAATCTGCTCTAGAATGGAATGGACACATGAGCACTAAGGGGTGTCCTCTGGTGTCTGGACACGACCTTTTTAAGTTTTGTGGGTTCTGTCAGTGAGATCTCTGTGGACGGGGTTTGTTCACCGACAGCGTGTGGATGCTCAATCATTCTGGGATCTTAAAGTTTGGGAGCAGCAGTCTCTTCATCGTGTTCCTGTCATCATTTTTGATCTGTTTTTTTTTTCTTTCTGTAGTTGTTGCAGGAGGCATTCTTCAGCAGAGAAAGCCATCCAATAATGACATTTCCTTGGAGAGGCGTAACATTTAGGTTGTTGACAGCCGTCGATCATCCATCAATTTGTCTGAATAGAAAATGGGTCCAGGGGAGTGTTCCAAAGTAAAGAGATGGTCAATATTCCACCATCTGTCAGGACCATGATGTCCTACAAGGAACGTTTTGTGACACTGTGCTCTGATGATCTTTTATTTTAACTCATTATCCAGGACTGATGTGTTAAGTCAGAGTTTTGTTGCATTAATGATGTTAATATTCTGCAGAAGTAACACATTTCACACTGATAGGTAAACAAAAGCTCCACATTCAGCCAGTAAACAAAACATATCACCTAATAGTTGCACAAAACACATTCGGTTTTTGTCCTTTTGCTTCCCGTTCGTGAGTTGTTTCCTGGCCTCACACCAGCGATAGTAGCGAGTCATGTTGTGTGTGGAATTACAACGGCCCGGTTGGTAAAGCTCCTCCCGGCTGGCCAGAGCCTGTGCCAGCCCCGCTCCCCACTGAACAGCACAGGATGTGTAGCGTGACTGTTAGCTGCAGGGCAGGTGAAAAGAGGGCCTGGCACCCTCTCCTTGGCCTGTCGCCTCAGGGGAAGTGAGACGTAAGGTGTAATTAGACTGGATAGCGGGGTATTTTGGACATGCAGCGAGGGCTTTAATTGACGTCAAAACTTTCTTACTTGGCGTCAGGTATATCTGCGCTGAACTGTAATGATTTCAAGGAGCACAGTGAGGAGTTTTGAGAGGGATGGCCGCGCAGACTGCTTTTAAGTGTTTAGAGATTCTAACGAGAGTTTCTGCTTAAAACAGCCTTCAGAGGAGAGACAAGCTATAGCAAAATGAAGAATCGTGGCTTAGAAAAGACAACTCTTTCTGTTTACGGTAATTCATCATCGCCTGCTGCTGAAAGGTTTGTTAGCAAAATAACTCATCAAATACTTGATGGATTTTAATGAAACTCTCAGAAAGTAATGACTGGATGAACAGCTGAATAAACACAGTCAGAGACAGAAGACAAGACAGAAAGTAGTCCCTGGATGTTCAACTACAGCTAATTAGCAAGACAATTCAAGATGGCTGCAAGAACTGATCTGAGCTAATCATAGCAAATGCAAAAATACAACTCAGCCAGTTTAACAGATATTGAGCTAAAATTTCACAAGGCAACAGCTGAGTCTTAGCCGTACTACATATCTGAACAAAACAGCTTTAAAGGCCCAGCTTTACAGAGTTAATGAAAAGTCACTCAGCTCCATCTGCTTCTTGTAGAATACCACGTTTGCAACTTCTGAGTCTCTGGTCCGGTGCCCTGAAGTCTCACAAAGTCACGTATATGTCGCGAGGGTTAGGCTAACTCATTGTGGCTAGCTGCTATGCTAGCGTCGGAGTGTTTTTAGCTCATGATTCCTGACTTTTTCCGATCTCTTCCTGCTTGAACGCAGCTGATTTCTTTGAATGAGTGATGAACCGCTCCAGTAGAAAGCATGGATGGGTGAGGAGACATTTCATCAGTTAGATTTAGGTGTTTCTGAGCAAAGACAATGCTAACGTTTTTACGGCAGTGATTTGAAACGGACACTAGGGAGTGCTAGAAACAAGCCAAACCTGCATAGTATGCCTTTGACTCCATTATTTTTCAGCAGGTTTAAAACAATGGTGTTGGAGGATATGAATCAGTTTAACAGTGAATTCATTTGACTGAGATTCTCCTTTTCCTCAGTCCCATCACAGTTCATTGAAATCTCTCTGTTATTTAGTTTTCTTACAGCATTCGTGTTAAAATTCTGATACATCAGCTGGATTAAATGAGGGCATCCTGCTTCACTATACTGAACAAACATGTTACTGAAACTGAAAAAACTTTGACAGACAAAAAGCAAAAACGATGATTGCTTAGGACGTTCACTGTGTTCATTATTCAGCCCTGACATTGATTCTTATGACTACAAACTAGCCTACTTTGGAGGGTAAACAAAACCAACTGTTTACTTCCTCTGACACTAAAATAGGCACATACTCTTCATCCCAACCTGTCTGAAACAATAGGCTTGCTAAAATGCGAATGTTAAAAAAAGAGAGAGCAAAAAAAACAACAGAGAAACATGAAAGATTTTGATTTTTTTTTTCAGAAACAAAAAGCTTCCAGCTGTGGCAGTGACGACAACTCTCCGGTGAGGCAGTTTAAATATAGTCTTCTGCCACTTTATCTGTTTCCTCAACTCAAGAGTCTTTTATCCTTCAACTTCAGCAACGTAAACTTTTTGTCCTCCTATGTAAGACATCAGCAGAATAACCCAGATTTACTGCAGCAGCATTAAAGCACTGACTTAATTATTAGTGAGCCCACACACTCTGAAAAGTCACAGCTTTCTAGCAAATTCTTCTCAGAGGGATGGAAATGAATTTCTCTCCCCCTGTTAGTGCCTGTATCACTATTGATGCAATACAGTGTAATCCAGCCCCTCTGACTGAGCAGATATTTAATACAGGACTGTGCTATACATTATAAATGGCCTTCTACATGTCACCCTTTTACCAAAAATCACTGCGTAGACAGAGGAAACAGAAATGACCCGTCCTTGAATAATGTTCCTCTCTTTATCTGCACATTCACACTAAATAGCACCAAAAACGTAAAAATACAAACTCACTTCGAGGTCAAAAAAAGGGTCTGTCAGGTAGAGCTGCACCCCTTCGGAGGAAACGTCAATAAACTAAGTATAAACACAAACTGTGAAAATGTGACATGAGACGTAGAGTAAGAGCAAAGATCAGAGATTCCATCAAATAATATCCCGCCTCTCCGTGGGGCTGCTGAGACTTCTTTTCTTTTTTTTCTTTTGTGAGCATGTGGATGTTGAGATAGAGATGAGCGGAGGGGGGTGGGGTGGGCAGAGTGCAGCGAAGAGTGATGAAATGAGATGAGACACAGTTTGAGTGAGTGCATACTAGCAGAGTGGGAGAGAGAAAGAGGGGTGGAGTGTGCGAAAGTGGATGAGAGAAAGCGAGAGA
The DNA here is from genome assembly GCA_006937965.1 of Callopanchax toddi. Taxonomy (NCBI): domain Eukaryota; kingdom Metazoa; phylum Chordata; class Actinopteri; order Cyprinodontiformes; family Nothobranchiidae; genus Callopanchax; species Callopanchax toddi. The sequence continues at coordinate 1,012,193 of SSNR01000047.1, read as the reverse complement.
ACAAGAGAGGGAAGATGGACATAAATGGCTATGAGTTAGCATGGCCTACTATTTTTTTTTTCAGTTCTAGCAAATCGAGGCCACTAATGCAGCAGTTAGGCTGCTTTTCAGGTCACTCAAAAAGCTGTGCTAAAATGGTAGCTAGACCTAAATCCATTGTTAATTTGATAGAATTAAAGACGTCGCTACTGACGGAACGGAGCGTGCTGCAGAACATCACGCCATTAAAAGTTGTCTCATGGGTCACAGCTGGGAAAATGAGGAAAACTGTTGGTGAAACAATCATTTTGATTACTAAAACCACACGAGCATAATGAGAAACAATATAAATATTACTAATGAAATCCTATTTATGATCAGGACATTTAGTTAATATGAATAAAACATCAGTTCCACTGTAGGAAAACAACATGAATATAAATTATACCACATCATAATATAAATCACATGACACTAGTGCGCACAGTAATTTATTAAGTGACAGCTGATTATGCAGAAGGTTAATAGATTCACATTGTCATCATGCACAACAGTTTAGAGAAAAGATGCTACCTGGATGCTAACACCAGTGTGTGCTATATCAGAATCACAAAGAGCTGCTAGGACTGTAATAAATCATAGGCCGGTATATTCCAAGTCAGATGCATTTGCATTCCAATCTGATGGACTCTCGCTGCTCTTTATGCCAACACACAGTTTAGTTGTTAGGAGCTGAGATGCTAAAAGAGGCGCAGAGTGTTTGGAGCTTTGTAATGATGGAATGCAAAGGGAGAAGTGAGGAAAATGTCTGTTTTTCTTCATCGCAATAAGCAAAAATAACATGGATGTATTACCATGAAGCCCAAGCTGCAGTTAATGATCAAATGTTTTTTTTAGGGGGGGGGGTTGTGCTATATACAGTAGTATAAATGTCATGATCACAAATAACCTTATATATAGAGCGAGATGGAATTTGAGGTTATTTCATGAGGAGCCTTCATGGGTGATGCATTTGGTTTTGTGGATTAATCGACCTTGAAAATATAAAAACTGATCTAAATTAGTGTCTCTTCTTTAGGGATGTCTCATTATTTCATTTGAAAGTTGAATTATAAATACATATTTACCATAAACAGATTAGTTGCCCTATTAAATTATTAACACATTGATTTAGTTTTGGACAAAAGATGTTTTTTAAATGAATACACCAGGGATGGGGTGTTTGGATCATACGTTCAGGTCGTTATTGCCATAAAAAGCATAAATTAACTCTTTCATTGAGGCTCCCTGACATCATTTTGGAGATAAATTTATATTTCTTAACATCATGTGAGAGTGTTTCTATTTATAAACTAAACAAAAAACCAGTAAGAGTCACGACCCTAAGTTTATGTCTAATAGAAAAAATATTGTGGCGTTCCTGTTTAAAAAAATCAAAGCTTTCAACTCATAAATCACCTCATTCAAACCTTCACCAACACTCCCTCCTGCCAGTTATATAAGTAAATAATCACCCTAATAAAAGCATGATGGAGGAGCTGCATCATCCCAGACAAACATCGCATCACCCCTGCTGCTTTAACCACTCAGACATCAGCTCAAGTGCTGTCAGACTCAGACCGCCTGCATTCAGTCCCCTATAGCCTGTGTGGGTCTTCTCTAAACCCATTTAAAAAACAGACGCAGTGGTAAAATACTGGCTCCAAAACATGGTTAGAAGCAGCGTGAGTCACCTTCCCACCCACTTCGGACAAAATGTTCACTTGTGTCTCTCAAATTTCACTTAATGTGTGAAAATAAATAGATTTAGGGGGGTGAGATGTGGGCAGACGGACGCAAACGCAGAGAAAATCAACAGTTTCTGTAGAGCCGCTGGGTTTGTTTTTACCTGCAGTTGAGAGCGCTTGTTGAGAACTGGAGAGGATTTATCCGCGGCAACTTCTCACGCAGGGCATCTGTGTCGGAGGAGGTTCTGAGGGACGGAGAGGAGGAAGAGGAGCGCGTCTCTGGCTAAATGAATGATGAGCGTTCCGTTAAACCGCCTTATTTCGCCGGTGAGTTTGAGCGTCTCCTTCGAGGGTGAAAGCAGAAGCCCCGCTCCTCCGTGGTCTCCATGTTTGAGCTCTGAAGGCGTCAGGAGACAGAGAGAGTGATGATGAGCGGCCAGGCAGGAGGAGAGGAGAGGAGAGGAGAGGAGAGGAGCTGCCTCTGTCTGATCCAGACTGAGGCTCTGCTGCATCCAACCAACCCAGCTCCACACCGAGGGGGGAGGCAGAGGGGGGGGTCAAGTGAAAGGCTTCAGTGTGTTTGGTTGAACACTCACCCATCTGTAAGCTCAGACACTTGATTCAGATTTTAAACTGCACCATGTTAGATTAAATTATTATGACCTAAAGTCAAAATAGTCTGATGGTTTTCATTTTAACAGGATCCATATCATGGAATCGGGTCAGTTAAAAGTTAAAAAATGACAACTGTTTGTGCCAGTCCAAATGATTTTAATGACCTTTTCCCAACATGAAAAGATGACATCACTGCAACAAATACATTCATTTATGTACCTGCTTGATCCTGATCACAGTTAACTCCAGAGGCAATGTCACCTCAAATCAAAAACACCAACATACATAAAAACAACATGTTTTTATACTTCAAGATAAAGCATTACACTATAATTGGTAAAAGAAATAATTGTTGTTTTACATTCCTGCAACTTAAAGATTTGAATGGTAAAATGCACCTTCACCAAAACAAACAAACACACAATGAATGGAGAAGTAGAAATGCCAAACTGGTTACACTCTTCTTCTTTTTTGCTGCTACATGCTTGCTAATGTCACATTACTGCAGAGATAGGTAGAGTACCCAAAAAATGTACTTAAGTAATGTCATGTTCTGCCCCCTGGTGTCCAGTTTGTGCCTGTGTTCTTCCTCCTGTGTCCTGCACTAATCCCCTCCAGGTGTGTCTCATCTACTTGATTAGCTCCCTGTCTATATATGCTGTTTAGTTCAGTCACTCTCTGTCGGTTCCTTGTGTTGTATCCCCAGCCTCCTGTGTCCTGTGTCCTGTGTCCTGTGTCCTGTGTCCTGTGTCCTGTGTCCTGTGTCCTGTGTCCTGTGTCCTGTGTCCTGTGTCCTGTGTCCTGTGTCCTGTGCTTCCTGAGTTTGTCCAGCTATAAAGCTTTTAGGTTTTACCTCACCTCTTCCTGCCTCTGTCCTCTCCATTTGGGTCCTGCACTACCTCAATCGTGACAAGTAAGAGCACCGTTTCAACATATTTTTAGTCAAGTAAAAGAAAAAAGTTGCTATCCAAAACATACTTTAGTAAGAGTAAAAAAGTATTTGGTAAAAAGTGTACTTGAGTACTGAGTAAGATACATCTGATTTTTTTATTATGTCATCAGACAGACAAAAATATAGGCTAAAATGAAAAACACTGATACAAATACACAACATAATTACAAGTTTGCAAATTTTAAGCTGAAGAAACACTTTAACAGTCATATCAGTCCCAAAGTGTGTATGAGACTCAAAAGTGTTAAAATATATTCACAATTTATATATTAATATATTAATTATTTTTTGAGAAATGTGTTTTGAGCTAATGCCAAAATGTGTGGTTTCTAAATCTTTCCCCTGCTGACGTCGAAAAGGGAAAAGACCACTCCTCTCTAGAGGACAGAGCCAATCACGAGTACTGCTGGCTACCTGAGCCCGCACCCACCCTTTAAAAACCACGGGAGCACGCATCCTCACAAACGTTAGCAAACCGTCATGGTTGCGTCAACGAGCACAAAAGTCTTTTTTTACTCCCTTCATCTGGGACCCTGAAGACCCACCACGTCTCGCTCGGAGATGAGAGATGGACCGGGCCCCAACTGCCTCGCCCATTTGAAAGGAAAGTTTGCTTTAGGAGGTGGGAGAATAACACATGCACTTAAAATAATGGTCAATTTGACCAATCCATAGCTTTTACATGTTATTGAGATGTAAAAGAAATGATTCAGAGTAGATATAAAGTGCATAATATGAGACCTTTAAGATGCAAAAACCTCTCATGCTGTCATGAATATCTTTTTCATTCATCGTGATCAATGTGAAAAAGTTGTTGGACTTTGAGAAGACAGGTTAAAACAATAACGGCTATTACTTTTAACAATGAATTCAAAAACAATGTCTATCAAATGTAAAACTAATGCTTTTAAATAACAATTTCTGCAAAATCTTATTAAAAGTAACAGGAAACATCACAGAAAGTGATTTTCAAAGAAGCACCTTCTCTGAGAAGGAAATGGAATTCACTTTATGGACATGAAAAGATGTAGTGAGTCTGAAATGAAAGCAGAATTACTGGGATGTGAAGTGCATTCAGCACCAGGGACAGCTCTCAGTGTGCAACCTGCAATAGACCAAACACTCCGCTTTTTCCTGTTACACATTTTGTTACGCAACTTCATCTAAATTCAGTCCAGAATATTCAAAAGATATGCTGAGATTGCACAGTACAAGAAAGGAAACATGCTGATGAACAATCAGATGTGACAGAACACAGGAAGTATCTAACATCAGACGTAGTGTGGCAAGACAACAGACTCAGTTTAGTCAAGCACAAGGTTATTGCTTTATTATGAGCCAGTTTCTGCTTGTCACATCAGATCGCTTCCATCCTCTGGAGGTGAAGCCATAAATATTTCTTAAAGGGGTAGTTCAGATCTTTAGGAGCTGAATTCTGTAAAAAATAAATAATACAAAATATATTATAAACATGAAATATATCTTACAGCTGTAGACAACTGTCCATTTGGAATAAGAGACATTAGTTCTCACTGGATTGACAAGCTAATCTTTATTTCAATTTTTCACAGTGCTTGGCCACGCCCATTTATATTTAGCTCGTTAGCTTTCTCATTGACAATCTGATTACAAAATACATTTCCCACCTGTATTAAAGAGACCTCTTATCAAATAAATTAAGCTATACACACTTAAACCCATTTTAAATTTAACATCTGTTGCATGAATGTCGTCATCAAAATGATCAGATGCATAGACTTATGGATGTTTTTAGCTTCTGGTTTAAAGATGCATGTATTTCTATGTCAATACTGACCTGCAGAGGATCCTAAAGCGGACCTCGCCTGCTGCTTCCTATTTTAAAGCATGTTCTTAAGCAGCATCTGTGATGTGTTAGAGAGGACTGTAAGGGAGGATTACCTTCTTAATTAAAAGAGATGAATTGGGCGTTTCATTATGTGGGCACTAAGAACACATTCTATGTAATCATGTTGGACGTCTAGTCACTCCTTGTTCTAGCTAGTTTCCTTAAAATGCAGTAAATTGGGTCGTTTTTAGACAGTTTAATTCTATATGTAAAATCCATAAGTATGTTTTAGAACTAAATTAGCTTAATTCCCACAGAAGCCCAGAATGCATTTCAAACTAACAGCTGTGCTTGAAGTAAATATGCATTTATTTGCAGTTCATTAATGTAGTAAAATGAGGACGTGAGAGTAGAGCTGTGGTGTCATGTGATGGTCCAGCCGATAAACAGATGGTCTCCCTCTGTCTCTTTCAATCTCTCTCTCTCTCTCTCACACACACACACACACGCACGCACGCACGCACGCATGCGCACACACGGCAGTTAAATGCGTTCTCTGCCTTCTCTCCAAAGAACATCAAATTTCACACAATCACGATGCTTTTTTCCGGCAGGACTTCACAGAATAATCGAGACCTTTCACTCTTCTCCACAAACTGTGGAAGTCTGGACTAATTAAAGAAATATTTATGCTCAATTCCAGCACCTGCTCATCAACCTGCCTGACAATACTGATTAACTGCATGTCACGTAAGCAGACGTTTGACAGTTCATTACTAGTTGCAAATCAAACTTCTACTTCAGTTGCTTCAGCCAGAGGACACTTGGCTTTTTGGGGTATTTTCTACAACACATCATTTCTAAGACAAATCGCCAGTAACTTCACCACGTGACGATATATTTTTCATATATCTGCTGAAACCTCAAATAGACACATTGATCTGGATACTAATGAATAAAACAGTGTGATCATTTATTTCTAGGTGCCACCAGTTTATAAACCAAACACACACAGATGCACCTGTCCACCTCTGCTAAATGTTTCCATCTGAATAGGCAGCTGGTGTCAGTCGTGTAGCGTTTTGCTCAAAGGGTAATTGGATTTCAAATTTAGTGCTTCCTGCACGCCAGAGCGGACCAAGTAATCAACATACACTCAGACCGGCCGAGTCGGTGGGAATGAAAGATTTGATTTCCTTTTGTTACTGTGAATTACGTGAGAGGTAATTCTGTGAGTCATACAATGAAACATCGTTTACTGTTACAGCAACAAACACAAATAACCACATTATTTCAATTTATATCAGAATCTGTTTCCATCTTGCAATTTGTTCATCCGTTTCACGACACTTAGCTCAATTTCTCCTCTTTATTCAACTCCTCAAGGAGCAAAAACTGCAGGGTAAAGCACATAAAAGATAATAAAAGAACCCCCTGAACGCACCCAAACATGTCTGGAAAGGATAAACGCAACCACAGTATCTGGTAGAGCATTAAAATAAGTGATCACTGCTTGTAATGAGTGTATTGCTCAATAAGTGTCAAGTACAACTCACACTCTAAACTATGTGTGAGTTAAGTCAACTGGAATTACAATGCTATGTGTCAGCACCTCTCAAATGTGATACAACAAGTTCTAAAACACGTTTAATGGATGCTTAATTAGAACATTCTGGCTGTGGGATCCTTATTCTGCAGCGTGTGACACACGTAGGACCGTTCACATAGAAGGAAGACGACACAGCCAGAACATGAATGGTTTTTGTAGGATCTCAGGTTAAATGCACTATGGTGCAGACACAAAATGTCCTTAATGGTTATGTCTAGGCTGTGGCATCACAATGCCATCAGTGTGATGCTAGTCCTAACTCGTAGCTGCGTTTTGATGTTGTCGAGGAGGACGGAGCGTGGGGCTAACATACTGTACTGTGGGCATACATGGTGTTATGGAAATGTATGAAGCTTGTTGAGGACATGGGAGGACAGTGTTAAGATGTGGAAAATGTCATGAAGACTCTATTTGGTGAGTACATAAAGCAAAACAAAGACACAAAGGAGACAGGCACCATCTAGTGGCTTCAGCCGTGTCGAGGAGTCAAAGTGGGGAACCAGGTGCCTTATATTGGTACTCTGCATCGGCAAGTACTCATGTATTCTTGTACTTGTACTCATTTTGAAAAGAACATGGCAGATAACAGCCCTAAAAAATACACAAATCTACAAAATCACTATCACAATAAAAACTCATTTTACTTACGTTTCTGTCACCGAATATAAACTCTACTAAATCAAAAATTCTTTGATTTTGCCATTTTGTGATCAATTCTTAGCTAAATTGTAATAAAATGCAAGTTTGTTTTTAGAGTTTTCATTTAATTAAAGCTTTGACCACATTTTAGACATAAATAAACCAGAGGAACTCTCCAACATGTAACTTTATGTCTAAAATCACTGAACCATTTTTTAGATACCAAATACGAACAGTCATGAATGATTTCAGCATCACTCACATGAAGTGATAGAAGAGCAAAGATCAATAGTGAACGCTCCTTTTTCTTTGAGGAGATTTTCCCTCTCTTCTCATAACTGACATCTGCAGGGCAAAAGCTTTAATCTGTCGACTCGCTCTGAGGTTAGCCCTTCATTGATCCCACTGGATGGTGTTTACTAGTAATAAATGGTGATGGATGGAGAGTTCGTATAAAGGATTTCTAGAAGCCTCTGTGCAAAGGAAAAACTGTACGAAGCAAAATTGGTTAGTGATTTTAACTCATCCTGCACTGAATTTCATGGCGATCCTCCCAATAGTGATGGAAATATACCTGGCCTACAGCTGGGGATGGACACTAACAGAACAACCTTCAAACCAGTTTTGATACGATGAGGAAAGTGTGTGTCCATCATCAGAATTGAGTCCTGAACATCTCTTTAGGATTCAGGTGAGATGTTGTTTTTGTGTCAGACACATGATTAATTCAAGCTCCGCTGTCCAATTCGAGCCGCTCACATCGAGGCTAATTTTACCAGCAGACATGTGGGACACAATAGAAGATATGCATTATTCTAATTACTTAATTAATTATACATGCGATTACAGATTCCATGTTTTCCTGAGCTCCCAGATGAAACAATGGCTCGGCCTTTCAGAGCTCAGGGTTTGACAAGAGCTCACAGCAGGACTGTACAGAGCGCGTTTCAGGCTGGAACCAGGCTTCCTTCAATGACTGAAGGTCATAATTTAAGATTTGATGCCAGCTGCAGGAAAGCAGAGGGGCTTATGGGTGAAAATGTCAGCTGATTATGTGCTTCAGAACCTGATTTTTGAGACAAAACCAGGCCTTGCTTTTGAACAATCAAAACACTGTTTTAGAGCTGGATTTGTAGGGCAAATAAAGGAGAGTTTTATTGGCAATGTGAATTTTCTCAGGGATTTGTTTTCATTTCTAAGTGTCTTTCAGTCTGTCAGTGTGGGGATTTAAGAATGAGACAAAACCAAGTAAAAACCCTATCCCCTCTGACTGAGGTCACTTTTATTTCAAGTTTCACAGAAACATTTGGATGTGCTTTAACTCTCTGTTCTATTTCTCAGAATTAAACCTGTTCAGGCTACAAAGCTGGTTAAACTGTAACCCTCATTTAGTTTTTTATGCAGTACCTTGCCTGCACCTTGTTCCAGTGAATGAGTTCTACCTGCATAATCAGCTGACCTTTCCTCCTGTCAAACTCTAACAAGACGACGCAGACACAAAAACACACGGAATCGATCTGTGTTAGGCTCCCAGAGGTCACGCCAATTATTTCCCCGAGAGCACGCCGAGCAAAGAAAGACCAATTACCAAAGTTCATCATGAGACAAGGAGCCAAACCACTTGGTTGTTTTGTTTTTACGTTCCTCCCTCTCTGTGTTCCCTTCTCTCCTCGTCAGACTGTAAATGTCACAGGAAGACGTGTCAGAGAAATGTGCCGCCTCTCACTCATCGTCAAACTAAAGCGGATTATTTCTTTTTACACGTCTCAAGCTTGCATCTCTCTTTCTGTTCTTTTCAGCGCGCCAACCACGTCAGCATCTGTCGAGTCACATGATCTGTGACTCGAGCGGACGCTGACCTTTAATACAATATGGCAGGCGTGTGCACAGATCAGCCACAACATTAAAACTAGCCCTCAGATGAAATGCAGTCCCGTCTGATGAAGCTGAAACATTTGACCCATTGGGACTTGGACACAAGACAAGTGTTTATTTCATCTCTTCATGCAGAAAAACATGTCGCTACAATAACATTTTTTAAATTTTATTGAATTTTTCATGTCTAAAAATAAAAAAATGACCTTAAAAAGCTCTCTAATTTTGCATGCTATCCTTTTTACTTTTAACCGTGATTCATGTGTTTATTATCTCCATGTGATAAACAGCTCAAACTCATGCTCTTACATTTCTAAAGCCGAGTCATGCTTCATTAGGAGTTAATTCTTCCTTTGCTTCTATTTAAAAATCAGAGCCTTAAGCCAGCAGCTGATGAAACACAACCACAGATGGTTCCTTAATGCTAGCATGGACATTTAGAGATGGAGGGAAAAGAATGAAATCAGCCAAATGGGAGCTGAGGCAGCTTTCTGACAAAGACAGAGACCAAAGGATTAGCACAACGACTGAAGTGCAAAGTTAACAAAACCAGTGGTTTTTTTATTGATTGAAATAAATGAAAGTGAAAGACAAATGTTGATGGTGTTTATTATTATTATCTTAAATGCTGAGGTTCTAACCAAGAGGTGTGTGACACCATCTCTACTACTAAATCAAAGACACACAAAATCTACCAAAAAGGAAAGATAATTATAAAGTACTATGTGACATTGCAGCATTTTATTTTGTGTTATTGATATTTAGGCTAAAATAAAAATGACCTATGTAGTTGAACACAATAAAACGACACTTTCTTGTCAAGAAGTAGCTTTTTCAGTTCTTCACATATTTATAGAAAACAACTAAGACAGAAAAAACACTTTGAGATAAATAATGTATTACAGTAAGTTCTACCTTAAGAAATACATTAGGCTGTTATTTATGACTTAAAGGTCTGTAAAAGACCTTCAATTATATTTACATAAACTGCTAAAGGTTCAGGGATATTATCAGTTGAGTCTTTATTTCATTTTTCTTTTGTTAAACAAAAACATTTTCATGTATGTTTACTACAACACCATATTTTAATGTGTTAAATTTTCAAAAGGAGTGAAACGACATCTCCTGCCACAGCAATTTGCCACAGACATGTTGAAGAATAGAGATTTTCTGGGGGATTTGAAGAGAAATTGTACTGAATGTCAGAGAGTTGGACAAATGAAACCAAGCTAGCAAATAAACAGAATCTTTTAGTAAAAACACACTTTTTGTCATGATCTGAGTTTTTATCATTATCAATGTCATTGTCAATTCTGCCTATCAATCCAATTCCTTATCAATTCCTGAGTAGTTTGTTAAGTTCCCCACCCCTCATTATGTCCCCCTCTGGTCATTATTCTTTCACCCTTGGGGGGGGGGCTTCCATGCACCTCTCACTGGTCTGGTCTGACAGAGCTTTAACCCAGTTGTTATTATAGGAGGGGGCGTGACGAGGTGCAGCTCCATGCGGTCCAAACCAGCAGAGGGTCAGAATCTGAACCCCCTCCCCCGAGTCGTCTTAATGAGCGGGACGTAATCGGCGTGCGATTATTGAAAAAATACAGAGTGAGATGCGACATTTGTTGTGAGTTCATCTCAGCAAGTGAAGACAATGCCGGTTTCATCTGGACCACACGGACAGTCCAGACGAATCTCGTCATGCCCCCAACCCTGCTTGCACTGCACCTTTGACCACGAGGAGCAGACCCCCCACCCACACACACACACACACACACACACACACACACACACATTCCCCTCAACAAATCGCACCCTGGATGAAATTGTACTGCATCACAAAATTTCGGGAAAGCCAGAAACAAGACAATTATTAAGAATAGTTGCTAAATTTGGAGTTGAACAGTTCAGATGGAATTGTTCTGTTGGAACCTGTTCTGGGCCTCTTGTGTTCTGTTAGTTTAGTTTACCTCCCTGTCTCACCACTCCTCCTCGGCTCTCCCCAGTTCCTCCTCCTGTCCCTCTGCACACCTGACCCTCATTCAGTCTGATCACCCAACTGCTCTTCATCCCTCTGATTGCCAGCTTCTGTTCTAGTTCATCAAGCCTGTCAGATCCTCCTCCTGTTGTCACCTTGTCATTCCCTGTGAGCCAGTCCTGTTTACCTGTGTTCTCCCCATCGAGTGGAACCTCCTTCCTTTGTTTTTGAATCCTTGCCCCAAAATTTTTTAATTATGACTAACAAATCAAAATAAAATGAGTAGAATCTGATTTTTCACTCTACTTTGTGCTTGTTATGATAAAAACAATATGAACAAATGAACATCAACAACACTTGAATTCCACTGCTGGTATTTTAATATTGTAACCTGGAAGCTTTTGTTCCTTTATAACTGGAGTTACTTTAGAACAGAAAAAAACTTTGACAGCTTCAGACAAAATTCCCTAAAGAGCTCCACCTCCTTCATAGGTGCAAATTAGGAGTTAGCACCTGTGTTTTACCTCTCTGGTCTGCAACTGATGGTCGCAAATTGCAAACAGTATGCAGACGGGAGATTCCAATAAACATTCATGAGGGTTAGTCCTTGTGTGAGTTACACAACAAATTACTTCTAAAACGGTCCTGTATGTTGCCTGTCTGTAATTCACTCTAATTTAGTTTCCATGAGTCAGAAAGAGAGAAATGTGAGACGACTTTGGATGGGTTGATGACAAAACTAAATAAAGGGCACGTTGCAGAAAAATTAAACATACTCTGTGACTAAATTGTGACAAAAAATTTGTACAATTTTAACTTGATTCTTAAGCAAATGTTGAAATTTGTTGGTAACTGTGTCGTATTCCTTAAGTCGTATTCCTTATGCACTGAACGTTGGTGTATTTTCTCTCACTTGTGAGTCTCCAACTCACCGCTAACAGTTGCAGCCCAGTTAGACGCTGGTTTTATTCTCAAACTGTGCTCCTATCCAAACAGCATCTTTCTGCCGTGCTGCAGTGATTTGATTAGCAATCATTTTTGTGACTGGATTTAACAGAACAGTTTTGATATTTAGTCAAGTCCAATCTTGCACAGTTGTATTTATTTATGTCTGCCATAAAAGTTTTGTTTTTGTAAGTTATGTGTTCTTTGATTTTTTTCATAAACATGTCAAAAACTTTAAGTTAAAGATCCTCCTCCTCACTAACCTTCACTGTTCTGCAGAAAAAGATCATTTTTTCCAACTCCTCCAGTTCTACTGAAACCTTCTGGACATAGAAACACACTTCTGTATCTGTGAGGAATCCAACCAACCATTCGATACCAACCGATGATCCCAGGGTCTCTTTAACCCTCTGCCAAGTAGCAGAAACAGATACTTTCTGTTATAACACAGAACAGTTGTTTTCAAGAAAGAGTGTCCAAACTAAACAGAAAAATACAAAAGCTGGTAGCTGAATTCTCTGTTATTATAAATAGAGCAGGTCATCTGTTCTGCTCTGGTGCATTAATGACTCATCCATCCCTTTAAGGTTTTGGAAACATGAAAAATGAACAAAAATGTATAAAAATTTAGTCTAGGCACGAGTTATTGTTAAAGCGGCTCTCTGGATTATTTTTCTCTGTATCAAAGTTTTCTAAATGTTTTAAATGATATTTCAGGTCTAAACTATGATCTATGGGTTGAGTTCCACAACGTCTGTCATTCTGATGAAGACCCTCCTTCCTCCTAGAGACCCCTTTCCATTATTTCTTGCCGCCGACATTTTTTAGCCAATGAAATTCAAATGTCTGCATTCTCTCAACATGCACGCATCGACCAAACCTGTACCAGTAGGGGGCGCTGTCGTACAGGACGCTCCGTGTGTTTCTCTGTTTGCGTCTCAGCCTCACGGCTCATTTCTACTAAAAACCTACCCATTCTCCAGCTAAAGACGGATTTATTTGTATTTTTAAACCTTTCACCTCACAGAATGGCAAGGCTTGACAGGGTTACGTGTTTATTTTGGTCAGAAAGTTCATCCAGGACCGAGTCAAGTTCAGCTTCAGAGTCCAGCAGCAGCTCGGTGCTAACAGAGCTAATATCAGAAGCAGAGGGGCCGCCAGGGATTTTGGGCCCCATGAAAAAATATCAAATTGGGCCCGGTGGCGTCTCCATAGGGGGCGCTGGGGCTCCACCCTCCCTAATGTGAAGGGAGAACATTGTTTTAAATATATATAATATATATGAGATATTGGCTGTTATTGTCCATCATGAACCCTAGATTTTATATTTTATTGTGTTCAAGGTTATCGTATAAAGTTTTTTTTTAGGAGATTTTGTTTCATTTTCCCCACTCTGGTGAATTCTTGGACAATCACTGGGATTTTTGGTTTGTGTTCTAAAAGCTATAAAAAAAACTGCCCCTTATGAGACCTCCCATAATTCAGTCAGCATCAAAACATTTGATTTCAAGGTATTTAGTGGAAGAAGGTTTTCTTTAGTTCCTCTAAAAAGGCTCTTCACAGTATGTAATAATAATAATCTCACAGTAATTTCTGTAACATTAATAACAATGCTTCAACCTGCCCAGCATCCAACACAGATTGTAAGTTGTTACTGATTCATCTAATTATCATTGTGTGGAAAAATAATGTGTTTACCACAAAAAATAACCTTTTATCTATTTTTTAATAGTTCTGTTTATCCAAGTCTCAGCATGTCTTTGCATCATGTTTAGGTGAAACTATTTTGAGGTATTTAACTTATTGCTAAGAACTTAATCTGGACTATTGTGATGAGGAAAATAAAGTATTTAATAAATTATGTGGAGAAAAATATATTAATGCTTTAAACTTGTCACCTGTAAAAAAACAACAAATCCTTTATTGACAGTAACTCATGGTAATGTCATGGAGGATTTGGGTCATATGAGCAGATTTCTACTATAAAACTATTAAAAACACGAAAACAGCTGTAAGGTTAAAGGAAAACAAAACTCTGCTGAAATCCTGACAGATAAATGTAGTTTTTATTGTTTGATTTGCCAAAATTGAAGCTGCAACCTGTCGCGCTGAGAAACAGCTGAAGCTGCGCGCTCCCGTGACGAACATTCACTTTATTGCAAAACGCCTCTAACTGTCTGATAATGGATGCATATGTGTTAAAGTTGTTAGCGAGGTCCTGGAGAGAAGTGACGCCGACTGTAAGGCAGCTTCCCCGGTGCTGACAGGACAAACACCGCGGAGGTTCTGACTGGAAAGTCGGTCTGCTCCATGTTGAATTCAGTCAAAGAGGAGACGTGACTCGGGCAGGACTGTACCATTTCATGTCGATGTAAGGGGGGGGGGGGGGGGTTAAATTATATTTTAATATAAATAAAGTACAGACTTATGATATACATTATATGAAGACAAAAATATTGTTTGTTTAATGTCTTAATTTTTAACAAAATACTGAGGAGTAAAGTACTTGAGACTTTTAAACTTGAATTTTTTTTTTTAAATTAGAGACTTTTTTGGGGCCCCCTAAGAGTCGTGGGCCCTTAGAATCTTCCTAAGCTTTCACCCCTTTACGGCGCCCCTGATCAGAAGCAGCAGGGACAGAGAGGGCTCATCAGACCCTCGTAGTGTTGGAATAAGATTGTGAACTGTGAGTGATTAAACCCTACACATTGAGCTGTACAGTTCATGCCCGCAACGTATATGCGCCGTGTGCACGCGCGCACACGCGACCGGACGCGCGTGTCGAGATGTTTTGAGGAGGAGTCTTTGGACGCTAGATTCAAAAACTGCTCTCTTGATGAAATCCTCCAGAATGCGGCTTTAAATGTACAGAAAACGTGAAGAATGAGGACTTGAAAATATGTTTTCCCCTAAACACCTTCAATGCTTTCTGCATCATTAGGCATCATCTTCAGTATAAAAGCCAAATTATCTCTAAGCTGCTCTCATTAGATGATACAGACCTCCAGACATCATTAAGCAATGTCTTATAGTTATTTAACTCCACAATATGAACACAATGGATCCAACATACAGATTTATGTTTTGCTCTTTTCTCATGTCCTTCTTTTAATGATCTCTAGACAGTACTATAGCACGTGCTACAGTGTGTATTCTATTGATTTGTGTTAAATTGGACACTTACAAACCAAACAAGAAATGAATATAGACATATTGATGTTGACTCCAATATGTTATCAGATCATTGAGTTGTGTTTGTTCTGCTGAACAAACCTAAAGAACAAACCTATTAGAGATTGTAGAGCTGACAGTCCAGGGTTTTATTGTAGGTGTGAACTGTTAAGTAGATATTGGTCCTAGAGGTTAGAATCTTTCCAACTTAATGAAACCCACAACACTCATTTCCTTCCTTTTAACAGATGAAGTTTTTTCTCAGCCTTGAGTAACACTCATGGTAAGGCTGTAGTGATTTATTTGATAGTATTTGGTTTGAGTTCATTCTTAGTGTCTGGTTTTCCTTTGCTGTCTTTTGGTCAGTTTGTTTACCAGTTCTCAGTTTACTGCTTTCCCTGAGTTCTCCTTGTTGTTCAGCTCATTCACACCTGCTTGTCATCATCACTGTTTATCAGCAGTATTCACCCTCCCTGTAGTATAGTCCCCAGTTTTCTGTATTCCTTTCCACTGTTGCCCATGCTGTTAACTCCACTGTTATATTTTCTCCTCCTTGTGCTCAACATGCTGTAAATCTTGTTTGCTAACTTTTATTGTTTAATTGCTTTATTTTGCAGCAAACTGGATCCTACATGACTGTTAAAATGATGCTACATGATGATGCATTTGTTAGCACTACAGTATTGCCTCGCAGCAAGGAGGTTGTGGGTTCGCTTCCCGGCTCGGCGGCCTCTCTGCGTGTTGTTTGCATGTTCTTCATATACATGTGGGTTCTCTCCATGTACTCTGGCCTCCTCCCATGGACCAAAAACATGACTTTTAGGTTAATTGGTGACTGTGAATCATCCCTAGGTGTGAGTGGGTGTGTGGCTGGTTGTTTGTCTCCCTTGACTGGAGTTAGGCACCAGCTCCTCGCGCCCCTCTGTGGAGGATGAATTCATTAAACAGCTGTAATTATTATAGATAATAAATCAGCAGTTCATTTTAACCTACATTTTGCATATTAGCAAATTAAATTCTTATTATTTCGTTTGTTTT